>JAHBBC010000086.1:0-25564 GCA_019915015.1 Auriscalpium vulgare | reverse complement strand
AGGGGAGCTCAGAGTAGACCGTTTTCGTTTCCGTTTCGTTTTCAAACGCCTTTCGTTTTCGATTCGGCCCGCGGCATAAGTGACCCGATGTGTGACAATCGTGTGACTTTAGGTGACGCTCGCGTTGTGCGGCGTCTTCGTGTCTCACACACTCATTCCCTCGCGATACCTCCTTAATCTACACTCTCCTACTCTCTTAATGCCCCGGAAACGCGGCCGCTCGGACTCCGACCAGCCTGAGACAGCTCCGGGCAAGAAATCCCGTGAGGAGAACATCAGCTGGGGCACAAATAAGAAGCCAAATGAGCTGCTCCTGCAGCTCATCACGGAGCTCGAACAGCCGCAAAATCGCAAGGTTATGTTTGGTAACAAGCGTGGTGAGGTATGCAGGTGGCCCACGCATCATCTGGGCTTTGTTACTGACATCTTTCCAGAAGAAAAGCGGAGAAAGTAAGGTCGCAGCGGGTCAGCGGCTTGCTCGCATCCTCTGGAAGGATGCTCCGGACTCGGATTTCGTCAGTCTGGGAGCAAAGGTGCTCGGGAAAATAAATCAGTATGTCCATACCCTTATTGGATGCCTCATACGTGCTCACAGGCTTGTGTAGGCTACGCATCACCTATCACTCCAAGGTTCGGCGCATTAAGTGCACGGGTGGAGGTGTCCTCACTGGGAATGAGGCCATCGTCGACACAGGTGATGCCGACGATGGTCCAGATGAGTATTTGGTCTGCTACATAGGGCCAGATGGCCCATCCGAGGATACCGATGCACGCCACAAGAATATCTGGCGTAAGTTCATTTTGTGATCTCCGATGAGCACGCTGGAGGCTAACACATCCTGTGCAGAGGAGATCGAGGCCGAGTTCGCTGTCTTCCCCCGAATTCACGCGATCCTTGCCACCCGCCCAAATGAAAACCCGATCATCATCACGACTGGGGTTGGTCCGGACGGTCACCGCACAGTGCACTATCAGCCTCCCGACGACGCGCCACCTGTGCGGCAACCGCGCGAAGAGGACATAGACCCCGTCCTACGCGTTCACGATGGCCCGGCGCCTCTCGCGCAAGACTCTTCTGCGACCGCACCCGGCCCGGGATCGCCACCGCAGACGCCACACACTCCCAAAGAGAACCGCGTGCCGCCCTCGTCGCAAGCAAGTGCGAAGAAGACTCCCGCACACTGTCGGAAGAGAAGCTGGAGAGCTTGAAGGGTCGCTTCAAGCCCACGTCACGCACCGGCATTCAAGACATACTGAAGGAGTCCATCGAGTAAGTAATACTAGTTGTTGGTAATGCACGTGGACTAATTCATGTGGCAGGCGTAGCTTTGCGGTGTCAAAGGAAGAGAACATCCGCAAAGCTGTCGACAGGCTGCGCGATGACATGAATAGTCTTCGCCAAGACGCTCGCGATCGCCACGACCGCCTCTTTCGTGAGCTGCAGATTGGCTTGTGGACGAACGATGAGTATCGCCGCAAGTCGGAAGCACTTGACGATGACCTTCAGCTGCAGCTTCAAGATCTCCGTGAAAATATATCGCGCCTTCAGAATCCTCCTCTGGTTGTCGCCGCCGCTACGCCCGCTCGTTCCATCTCACGCACGGGCTCTATGTCAACCGCTGCATCGACGCCTTCATCTCTGCCGCGCGCATCGACACCTCCGGATGATGAGCCCGAGAGCGAGATGACAAGCCAGAGAGAAAATAGTCCTCCCTGGGATGAGAGCCAGTTGGACAGAGATCTTGGACGAGGATCATCTGTGGTTCCAGACGAGTTGGAGCGAGGCTTAGTCTGATCATTTTGCTTTTGTCCTTTCTAACTGCAGCCTCTCATTTAATGCTACACAGTCCTTTCTTCTTTCTGATTATATCTCTCTTACTCTTTACAATCTCAGATTTAATCTTGTTCATTTATACAAGTCCTGCTCGTTGAGCGGCTACTATTTCTGCCACAAGGCCACGTCTCCTAGCCTCGCAATCATCATCCTCTGTGATATCATCATCTATAGGATCATCTGGCTCCCCCCTATCGTCCTCTTCCTGAGCACGTGAGTGCCAAGTCGCAAAGCTTGTCCCACTCGCCCATCCTTCGATGTCGAGCACTGCGTTGTGCAAGATGATGCAACATGAAATCCACCGACACGCTCGTATATGGTCCCGATTGTAACGGATATTGAGCCGTAAGCCACGAAGGGATTGCCATCGGCCCTTGAGTGCACCCATGGTGTGTTCAGAGCGAACGCGTAGGCGAGCTACGTGTTTGTCGAATAAGGCATTTGAGCGGTCTAACGACGCTGGTTTCTTGTGAACTGGGATGGTCCGCGAGCTGACAGGGTACGCAGAGTCACCCCATGCAAACTCGTCACCTCTGAAGAACCAGTCGGTATGCTTGACAGCTGCAGTATGCTCAAATGCAGATGCATCATGAGCAGAACCGGTCATGCCAAGCGAATAGTCAACGATTCGTAGATTCGACGGTGTATTGCCAATCTGTGTACAGATATGTCAGTCAGGAGCTATTAGAAGATATCCAGCATACCTGGACGTTGAACCCATAGTTGCACTTCCTTGTGTAGTACGCGTCACCGTCGAGGCCGGGGCGACTGTACAGGACAACAATTGTCCCGTCGTACATCACCCATCCCTCCCTCCAGGTGGATCCCGTGAAACCAAGCTGCTCATCAATCCACCTTTTCTCGACCTCTTTCTCCTCCTCTGTTAGCGGCCGTACAAACATCCCATGCAAGGACATCAGCGCCTCCTGACATCTCTCCGTGTATAGCTCCACAGCGCCCTCTGAACAGCCCGCTGCACGGCTGATATCCTCGAGAGATGCGCCATTGCCATAGCGACCCATACGGTACAGGGTCACCGCTAATTGCGTTCGGATATCCTCCTGCGGGGTGTTCGAGTTGTTCTGGAATACGGGATGACCCTCGATGAGGCCAAGGATAGTGTCGAAGACGTGGGGAGAGACACGGAGCATGTTGATAAAGCGGTGGTGATGGGCAGGATCCTGTGCATACTCCCATGCAAGCTGGAGATTGCCGGCTTTAACGACGGGAGGACGGGGGTTGATGTAGCGGGAGGATAGGATGGTGTGAAGGATTGAGCTATCGCGTTGGAGCTGCTCCATCATAGCTGTGGCTGAAGATGGAGGCATGAGTGCCATCTGGATAGCCATATATGTGATGTATGCGTCGATAATCTCATCGTGGTAGGTAGCACGGGCCATGGCTGGTGGAAGAGCTCGAAAGCAATGGCGGCGGTGTCGCGCAGCGGCGTAGATTGAGTGACATTATGTAATATCACGCCGGGGCGCCGAATCGAAAACGAAAGGCGTTTGAAAACGAAACGGAAACGAAAACGGTCTACTCTGAGCTCCCCTATTCTCCGGGCCTCCCGACGCCCGTACCTTGCTGGCGGAACGCCTGTCTTTCGCGCAAGGTCGGCAACGGAGACTAGGTCTCTCGGTGGTTTCGGGAGGAGACAAGAATAACGCCAGCTTTGGAGACATATGAAACGCACCGTATACGCCTGCGATGCATCAGCTCGGATATCACGAAAAGGCTGAGCGCGCTACTACCATCGACGAAATCCCTGCAGTTGATGACCGCTCGAGAAAGCGCTACTGTTGTAACATAAGTTCGGATCTTGTCTTTACGGCGGTTTTGATGTACGGCTTGACGTTCGTTCATGATTCAATCAAGCTCTGCCGCCATCCCCAGACTCAAGTGCGTTGTCATTATTCGGGCGCGAGGAGTCAAATGCACGGGATGATGGTGGTACTCCTGCCCTGCAGTCCACCTCCAGTAGTCGGCTTATCGTCAAGGCACGATTCCTGTACGGGTTGACCGAGGTTGACCGGGCGCACAGCCCTGGCTCTCAGGTACGCCGATCGGTGCAAAAGCTTCCGCAGCTGGAGTACTCCGTCGGAGGGGTTCACAGTTGGCAACAAGAGGACCCTCATTAGACGTTGCATTGAGCTAAGCTGCCGACAAGCAACGGTGCAGACACCTGCCAGAGAACAAAGGGAACAAAGAAAGACCTTTGAAGCCAGAAGGAGATGATCGTGGAGTAGCAAGGGCGCAACGGGGATATTCGGGCATGACAAAAGCAGCCCTAACCCTAACCACGGGGTAAGGAAGTGGTACGACCATTATGCGCCGCATGCGACCGCCGAGTCCCGACAACAAATCTCTTTCTTCGACGACGACGACCCTCCGTCGACCGATGCCCCGAATACCCTCTGTGTCGCCCGCGACGGGCAACCCCACCTCGCCGAACTTCATACACACCATCGACGGCAACTTCGTCGACTCACATGGCCGCACGCTTTTGTTTCGCGGCGTCAACCTCTCTGGGTCCTCCAAGGCCCCCGTTGGCGAGCCCTCCTACATCCTGAACGGCTTTTGGGAAAATGCTGAACGCGGCGGCAAATCGTTTATTGGGCGCCCGCTGAATGTCGATGATGGCTCAGCTGATGTCCACCTCGCGCGTCTGCGCGGCTGGGGGTTCAACTTCATACGATACCCCGTCGCCTGGGAGGCTCTGGAGCATGCGGGACCGTGAGTGGGCATTATCTTCCTCAAGCCGCGGTGTGTTGACGCTCCGCAGCGGCAAGTATGATACCGACTTCATGGATTACACCATCCGTGTCCTGCGCAAGTGCAAGGAATACGGCTTCAAGGTGTATATGGACCCTCACCAGGACATTGTGAGTGTGCTTGATTTTCGATCTCGCTCTCAACTCATCCCCGACTCTTGGCTAGTGGTCCCGCTTCAACGGTGGCTCTGGTGCGCCATACTGGACGCTCCTCGCCTGCGGCATGAACCCCCGCAATTTCACCGCGACACAAGCCTCCATTCTCCACAACGAATACCCCATCGCACACCAACCTGACCCCGCCTCTGTCCCTGCCATGATGTGGTCGACGAACTACGGTCATCTCGCAACACAAACGCTGTTCACTCTCTTCTTCGCTGGTCGCGATTTCGCCCCGAAGTGCATAATCGACGGCATGAACATCCAAGATTACCTCCAGAAACACTATATTGAGGCATTCGGACAGCTCGCAGATCGCATCCGCGACGCAGGCGACCTCCTCGAGGATTGCGTCGTGGGTTGGGACAGCATGAATGAACCAGCCGAGGGTTTCGTCGGCTATCCTGACCTCAACTCTTTACCGGATCACCAGACGTCCACGTTGAAAAAGGGCCCTACACCAACACCAGCACAATCTCTGCGTCTCGGCATGGGCCAGGCGCAGACGGTCGAGAACTGGACGTTCAACACCTTTGGCCCGAAACAGTCTGGCACAGTGACCGTCGACCCGAAGGGTCTGACAATCTGGGCTGATCCGCTTATGGAGCCGGAGGGTGTGCATCCGCGATACGGGTGGACGCGCGATCCCGGCTGGCGTCTTGGCGAGGACATTTGGGCGCAACACGACGTCTGGGATATCGAGACCGGATACGTGATGCGGCCGGACTATTTCCGGCTACTACCCGCGGAGGAGGGCGCTTCCGATGCTACCCAGGAAGTGTCCTTTATCTCCGATTACTGGGCACCCCATTGGCAGGCATGGGCTCGGCGAATGCGGCAAGCGCATCCGGAGGCCATCCACTTTGTCGCGCCGCCAGTATTCGCGCCGCCGCCGCCGCTCGACGAGGAGGACCTCGGCGGACGGGTATGCTATTCGACGCATTACTATGACGGTCTCACCCTCGTTACTCGCCATTGGAATTGGTTCAATGCGGACGCGCTCGGGCTGCTGCGCGGGAAGTACAAGTCCAAGGTGCAAGCACTCAGGGTCGGCGAGCGGGCCATCCGCAAGTCACTGCAGGATCAGCTGGGCATGCTCAAGGAGGATGCGATCATCCTCGGCGCATACCCGACGATCGTGGGGGAGATCGGAATTCCGTACGACATGGACGGGCGGAGAGCATACGGGTGGACAGACGGGGGGAAGCACAAGGGCGACTACACGTATCAAGAGCGCGCGCTGGACGCGAGCCTGAACGCGACGGACGGGCCGAATGCCATGAGCTACACCATCTGGACTTACTGCCCCGACAACGTGCACCCGTGGGGCGACGGGTGGAATATGGAGGACCTAAGCCTATGGAGCCCCGACGACTTGCGGCCACGCGACGGGCGCGAGGTCTATGCGGGGAATCTTGCGGACAAGTCGTCCGCGTTGCTCCTGGCGCACAAGCGATCGGCGATGCGCTCGCGCAGCACGTTCCGCGGCGTCACGCCGATGGGTGCGTCGCAGCTTTCGCTCGCCACCCTGCCCGTCGCCGCGGCGCTCTTCAACGACGACGTGCGTCGCCCGGAGATCACGCGCACAGACATCTGGGACAGCGAGTACGACTTCCTCACAGATGGCGCGCGCGCGGTCAAGTCGTTCAGCCGGCCGTACCCGATCGCGGTGGTTGGCATCGTAGGCGACATCAAATTCGACATCAACAAAACGGAGTTCAAGCTCACAGTGCGTGTGCGTGCCGACGACGCGCCAATTTCCTCGGCATCGTCGACGCCGCTGCGCCCGTCCACTCCCGCCTCCACCTCCTCCGCCACATCCGAGCCGAAGATCGACGTCCCCCCGACAGAGGTGTTCCTGCCGCTCGTGCACTACGCCGCCGACCGTGCCGTAGGCTCGCTGCTGGCCCAGGACACATATGCACAGGATCCCAGCGCCCCCGGCCCGTCCGCACCGCGGACACACTACCGCGGGTCGAGCTCAATGGAGACGCTCAACCCGCCGCGCGTGAGCGAGGACTCGCGGGCGATGTCGGCCGCGGGCATGGCTCTCGGCGGGCAGCCGCTTGCCGTCGACGTGAGCGTGTCCGAAGGGCGCTGGGAGCTCGACGGGACGACGCTGCGTTGGTGGTACGCGGTTCCGCAGCCGGGCGAGCCGGACCGCGAGTACACGCTCGTCGTAACGCGCCGTGGGGGCAGGATTTGGACGAAGGAGGAACGCGACCGTGAGGGCGTTTGGGAGCAGGTTTGCGGGGAGACGGTGCAGGACTACTGCACGGTTATGTAGGCGTGGGTGGAGGGCAGCAGGGTGGCGATATTGCGGCGGCGGCGGAGGGCGGTGCCCCGCCTGTCGCAGCCGGGCGCTGCGCGGGTAGAGGTAGAGAGGGTCGTGTATGTGGACGGTGGATATCTTATTCCTTGTACAGGTTGCCGATGGAGGCCGTTACCTATTGACTATTTCTAGACGCGCTCGTACTTGGGCTCGGGCTGACGAGGAGGTGCGAGGTGGGACGTTGTGTATATCTATTAATATGGAGTGCCATGTCTCTCGTTGTAACTTTACACAGCAATCGATTATATTGTTATGAGGTGGCGGGGGCACGGGCATCGACGAGGGCTTTAACGCCGTGTCATGGCGGCGGCGTCGCGGCGTCGGGTGATGGTAATGATGGCTCAGAGTCAGAGCCCAGAGGTGCTGGTGGGTTGCGGGACGCATCGACGTTGAACTGGATGCGGGGTATTTGGAGCGGGGTATCCTGCATCTCAGCCCATCCGCCGCGTAGCCCAATCTCGACGACACGCTCCAGAATGCGCGTCAGCTCAACGTTTCTGTCAGACGACCGAAACAACGCGTCAGCACGCATGTGTTCAAAAGGCACGACGATGCGCACCGTTGCCGTTCCTCCTCCTGCGCGACCTCCCATCGCGCGATGCGCTGGTTCAGCTCTCCCACATGCGCCTGCAGCGAGTCTAGCGACTCGTCCACATTGTCGCGCCGCTTCGACGTGTTCCGCGACGTGCGCCATGTCTCGCCGATGATGAGTGCTACCGCGACGCTGAACAGAAAGCCCTCCGCGAGAAAGTTCGCGCCGTTCTCGATCGCGCTGTGCGGGCCCGCGAGTCAGACTGGGACGACGGGCCGCGCGAGGGGGACGCACCGGGCTTCGGAGAGCGGGCGAACGTGCTTTGCGGGTTCGCCGAGGAGGTTGGTGCGCAGCTTCATCTCGTAGCGGTACATGGTCTGCGCCAGCGAGACGCACATGCCGCGGAAGCGCTCGTGTCTATGACACGATGAGCACACGCGCAGGTAGACTGGGTGTCTAGAACGCGTACTCCTTTGCCTGTCGTTTGATTTGGGAACTAATGGGTTTTGCAAGCGTCTTGTGTGCGGTGAGCCATCGTACGGGCTGGGAGGTTATGAGCTCACCCTGATGAGCAAAGTGCCAACTTTCACTGTTGCCATGGCGAGTAGATGTGTGTTTTGAGGGCCGTGCTAGGTGGAAAGAAAGTGCATGTATGAAGCGACTGTGAATAGCTGTGAACGCAAGCGCGGGTACGCGTCAAGACTGCCGACTCTGCCGAGCGGCATTCCGTATGGTCACGTGCTAAAGTGCTTCAACTAAGATCGGGCTGGCAACGGCGGCGCAGAACTTCTCGGATCTCTCTCATCGTCTCCCTAGGGCCGCATGGGATAGATTTTCGAAGAACAAGCTCGGACAGAGAGAAGAAGCGCGGTATTGAAGTGACTGAGGGCCCCAATTACTCCGGCCCGACAGCCCGATACCGAACTTTTGTGTCTCTTTTGTCTGCGCTGTCAACCGAACGTCCATGTCCTCATCGCCTCAGTGTAAATGCTCCTTGACGATGGTTCTGGTTACCAGGCGCAGTGTGCTGGCAAGTCTTCTACATCAATTGTTCGTGCGTGTATTAAACCGCTGCCTTGCTGAGTCGCAAATGCATCTTCCGACTCTCTGAATCATCCGCTATCTCTTCCCTGCGACATTCCCTTTTCTCATAACCCTACGTGCCTTCTGACGAGGCTCTACGCACTTAAGCGCGAAGATCACAAGGTTGACAAGACTTTTCTACGTGGATGAATTATGTACCCTAACGCCTCTCTAGACTCTCAACGCAGAAATGGGCTCTACTACCTCAAATCTCGCCCATATCCCATCTCCACAAGACACGTCTACTATCAATCGTAAATTGCCCCCTGAGGTTTTCAGTATGATCTTCCGAGAACTGGCATCGATACATCCGCCAAGGGAGATACTCTCCCTTCCAGAGCGGCGGCACAAGGTCGGCTGTGGTTTTATGGTTGTTATGCACGTTTGTCGTTATTGGCGGGGAGTGCGTGTTCTATTCGGCAAGCATATCCGAGCCTCTCTCATTCTGTATACACAGGTTGCCGGAAGCGACCTAATGCTGTGGACGTGCATTAACTTCAACATCTACAGGCTATCGCCGACGTGGTATATCAGTACGATATCTCGCCTGGAGTTCTCGAAAGTACCCGTGTCCGTAGAGGCTATGCAGGACAGACCAGCCTTGCTCCAAGGACCGGACAAAGCACCAGAAGTTCCTTCGGAGCTTGTCGACTGTATATTGTCTCCCAACGTGACTCGACGCCTGCATTCACTTCTCGCTTCAACCTGGCCACCCTATCTTCGTCTATTCGATCGCTTCATGGAACTCCAATGTCCGCTCCCGCTCATGAAAAGGCTCTTTTTGGTCGATGGCAACGCCAATAATGAAATGCGCCCTTCAATTGTATTGTCGCAGCAGCGATTTCCGCTGGTGAAGCACCTAGAACTCGCAGGGATCCCATTGGACTGGCGCAGGTCGCAGCTGAAGAATATCGTGGACTTGGTGGTGGAATATCCCGTCTTCCAGGAGTCTAATCCACCACTACCTCTGCCGTCATTTGTAGGACTCGATACCATCCTGCCAGCCCTGGCCACAATGGTCAAACTCAAGAGCCTCGTTTTGACGCATGTCCTGCAGCCAATTCCACACCCAGCGTTTGTGGACATGGCACGCATCAGCCTCCCTAGGCTGGTCCATTTCACCGTTGCAGGGTACAGGAGCGAATGGGACCATCTCCTGACGCACCTCTTAATGCCGTCGCTCAAAACCCTCAGCATATCACAGAGCAGACTGAGTCCGCACACCTCTGGAAGTACTCTCGCCTTTTCTGCGCCGTTCCTGGAGAGATTGCACCTCGTCGGCGTTCCCCTCGACTGGAGGAAGCCCCTCCCCCCCGGACTTTGGGAGCTGTCTATCAAGCAGCGAGGGTACCCAGGACACCCGGGGTGGACGCTGCCTGCGGTCTATTACCCACGTCTTCCAGACATGTGGAACTCCTTGCTCAAGGTCAAATTGGGCGTCCTTAAACTCATCGATGCGGTGGACAACGTCTTTATCGTGAATGGAGGGATCTCGCAGCCGTCTCTCAAGCACTTGGCGATCACGGGGACGACAAGTAGCTGTGTCGATGTCTCGAACAGTCTGAACCTGGACTCGTCGAACTGCTGTCGTCGCATCATTCTACACCAGAGCCCACACAACCTCCTTCTTGACTTGGAGTCTCCTTATCCCAACCAATTCCACAACGACACTCTCGCACCGAATGCCCCCCCTTTTGACCTCCACCCAATCCTCACCGACCCTATCGCACCATTCCAGACAGGCGAGCCGCCTCGAATGATGCTCATTTGCTGTATCTCCGCAGGTGGGAGATATACGAATGTTTTACACCTTTGGCGAGACCCGGAAAGCTCTGCTGAGCTGAAGTTGGAGGCGCTGCGGACAGCACAGCCTATCATGAGCACACGCACATGGACGTTGACGTCGGTGCATGAGATCGTGGTGCTGTTCCTCGACGCAAAGCTCAGTGGCGACCTTCCCGTATGGTACCTGAAACGAAGCCTTTCCGGTGCTGTTGCGGTACATACGCTCATCCTGCTGGAGATGAGGGAAGGCGCTGCGCAGATCATACAAGCATTGCACCCATCCGCCGCAGGCCCGGGTATACTCTTCCCCTACCTGGAGGAACTACGCCTACCCCATGGCGATCCCGACATCGATGCCCTGTGCGAATGCCTGGACGCTCGACGACGTGCTGGCCACCCGATCAGGGAAGTGCGGATTCCTGAGAACGCGAACTGGGCACCCCGTTTGGCCTGTGTTTCTGCCGTGAGGATCGACCCTGCTCGCACACTTCCAGCAAGGCTGGCCAGTGTCGTTGATGGCAAGCTCGTCGTGTAGTACCAATGTAGTACCTTGTAGCGCTTACCTTAGAGAAACCATTGACTTCTGAAAGCCTTCCTGGGAGACCGAGTAACTCCCTTGCAACGATGATGGAGCTGCACTCCGCAAAATCTGACGTTCAAGATCTGCTTGCAGTATCATGATAGATAGCGCTTATCTACCAGGCGGCATACCCGATAAGGTGTAGGTCAATAGATTCGAAGCTTTCCTCATGTCTACATTCTCCCTCGACGAAGAAGCTCGCCTATACACCACAAATGCCGAGCGCGAGAAGTACGAATCGCTCGCCACGCTCTACGGAATCATCGTCGCCCTCGACTACCTTGAGCGTGCATACGTCCGAGATTCCGTCACCGCCGCCGAGTGAGTCCACAGAATTGTACTAGCGCAAAAAAGTGACTGTCGATGCGTAGGTACTCGCCAGCATGTACGCGGCTTCTGTCACAGTACAAGACGATGCTGAAGCTCGTCGTTGACGATGTGCCTAGCGTCGACGACTTCATGGCCCGCTATCGCGTGCGTCTTCAAGTCTGTGCCCACTGCCCTTGCTAACAGACGCGGTAGATGGACCATCCAGCCGCGCTGCACCGGCTAAAAGTAGGCGTCCCCGCGACCATCGAGCACTCAAGCGAGGCGGGGCCCGAGACGGGCAAGTGGGTCGCAGAGACGACGCAGGTGCGTTCCCTTTGTCTCCCATGTGCCGGCGAGGCGGCGAGCTGACTTCGCTGCAGAGCTTCATAACATTTATGGACGCGCTCAAACTACGACTGCGAGCGAAGGACCAGCTGCACCCGATCTTGCAGGAGCTAGTCACGGGCTATGCGCGATTTAAGGGCAGCAAGGACTGGGAGGGGCGGAGTAAGATGGTTGGCTGGTGAGCAGCGCCTGCTTCACGACTAGCGATACATTGACGCGTGCCAGGTTGATTACTTTGAATGGGATGAAGGCTTCGGAAGAGATCACGGAGGAGCAATCAAGACAGGTGCGCAGGCCACATCTTTCGTTGAGGAGTCGATTGCTGAGGATCGCCGCAGCTCCTCTTCGATGTCGACCATGCATATGCGGAATTCTTCAGGAGCCTGAGTGGTAAGGGAGAATGACCCTGGACTATCGATTGCGGCGACTACCTCGATGTAAGATATGTGGTATAGCACTGCGAGAATATCACGACATCTCCCGTCCCATGGCTCACTAGGGCGCCTCTAGCTCACGCTTGACATCTGCTATTCGCCCGTCCAGCAGCGCAAGCACCGTGTCGACGCCCTTCAAGACTCCCACATCGGGCCCGGCACCGGGTTTGAGCCGGGTGTGTGCAAAGTCGATCAAGCGCACGGTGTACGGCGGCTGCTGCTCTTCCTCGTCGCTGTCTTCGTCTGACCCGTCTGCGTCTGCGCCGCCACTCTCGACAACGATGACCTCGCCCGCGTCCTCGCCCACGGCTTCGTCCAGCTCGTCCTCGTCCTCTTCCTCTTCGTCCTCTTCGTCCTCTTGCTCGTCGTACCAGTTTGGATGCTCCGCGAGCCACGCGAGCCCGGCCTCTGCACTGGCGACGTCCGCCTCGTACATGATCAGCATGCTACCGCCGACCATGCGCAGCTCTGTATCACCCAAGACGCCGCGGATCGCTACCACATCGCCGCGTATATGCTCGAGGAGCGGGAGGAGCGTGCGCGCAGGGAGCCCGAGGTCCGGGGTGCCCGACAAGGGTGGGGGCGGGGAGACGGAGACGGGGAAGAAGCGTGCGATGCCGGTGGGAAGGTCCGCGGGCGCGATGGACTTGCCGTACGACTTTGGCGTGACGACGGGCTGGGATGTCGCGTTGTCGTATACCTAGACAGCGAATATCAGTTTCCAGTGGATGTGCAGTATATGATGCATATGCGCACCTGGAAACCAGTAAGCCGGATACCCGTCTCCAGCGAGGTCGTGTTGCGCGCCGTGTTGTCCATCCTTGCCTTCTTGTCTGGCGGCGCGTGCTCGTCGTACAGAACGGTGCCCAGCTTCACATCGAGGATGTTCGGCTTTGCGAATCTGTGTGAGAGGTTCTCAAGCACCAAGGACTGTAAGCACGTCGTGTCAGTCTGCGTCGTCTGCGACGCCTTATGTCTGTCGAGCGGTACTCATCTCTTTCCGTCTCCTTCAGGCCGGGCACGGCGAGTAGTCCATCGCCGGAGGCGCTCTGCTGGCCTTCAAGGCGCAGCGTGCCCAGGAAGCGCGGCACCCAGCGGCGCAGCGGGGCAAGTGTTTCGTCGGCAGCAAGTGTCTGGTAGAAGGCGTGCTCGAGGGCAAGGGCAGGCTTGATGAGAAGAGAGCCGTCCGCGGTCGTTTGAACGCCTGCGTGCCCGCCGACTTGGTTGGCGAGTGGGTGGTGTGCACCGCCTGGGGTTGAGGGCGCGGAAGACGGTGGCAGGCTGCGCATCGATCTCCTCGCCGCGTGTCTCGGTATGCGAATTTGGATCCGATGTTAAATCGGAGATGTGTCGAAGAGTGGTGAGGGCTAGACAAGAAACGGTGAGACGACGGGTGGTTGTGGTCATCGGCTGATTTTTGGGGTCCTTCGCGCGCGACATAGCGAAGTTAACATCGCAGCATTCTGCGATGACTTCCCGAGACCCAGGTCACTCTTGTCTCGCCTTCATCTTGTATTGTCTCTCCGCCCATTGTCTCTTGTTCCATCGTCCGCTATAAGCCCCAAGAACTTGTACAACTCGCCATCTGGTCCCGTCGCTCACCCAGATATCGCATATCGTGTCCGCGATCACCTGTTGATCTGGTACGTCCAGTCCAAGCCGTGTGCCAGTCCAAGCCTCAACCTCTTCTCCCCAGCGATGCGCAATCTCCCTGCAGAGATTCTGCTCACCATCTTCGAGGTCGCGACATACGTTCCCGAGCCCATGAGCAGGGAAGCCTTCGTCGATCCATTTGCTTCCTCGACCTCGCGCCCACTCGACCACCCCGGCGACGTCGACGACATCCTCGCGGCCCTGCGCCTCCGCGCCGCACTCCCCCTCGTCTGCAAGCACTGGCACGCGCTAGCGATGCCGCTCCTATACCGCTGTCTCGTCATCACCGATGCGCACGCGGGCTTCCTCCTCCGCGACACCCTCGTCGCCTCGTGCATTCCACCGGCTGCCGACCCATCCCTCCCTATCACATCCACACGACGGCCCGCGCTCGGGACGCACACGGAGCAGCTCGTGCTCACATTCTTCCTCGGCACGTGTTGGGACGACGAGACGCGCGGCGACGGCATGCTGCCCGCAGAGCTGCGCCCCCTCGGGGAGATCTTCGCCTGCCTCCCGCGCCTGACCACGCTCTGGGCGCTCGTCGCCATGTACAACTCCAAGGGCTCCCCGCGCACGCCCACGAGCCGCCCCGGCTTTTCGCGCCTGCGGTGCGGCGTCGACCCGCTGCTCACCCGCCAGCTCATGCGCGCGTGCGGCGCGACGCTCCAGCGCGTGTACCTCGGCCGCGGCGCGGAGGAAGTGTTTGATGTGCGCCTCTGGACGGGCGCGCCCAAGGTGCGCAGCATCGTGTGGCCGCGCCAGTCCGCCGTGCGGTGCAACGCGGAGACGTGCGTGGGCGTCATGCGCGAGCGCCGCCCGGACCTCGCCCTCATGACGGTCAACGTCGGCCCGTGCCACAAGGAGTGCGGCGACAACCTCGGCAGCGTCCGCGGCCTCTTTCCGAATCTCCGCACGGTCCTGTTTCGCGGAATGGACTGCGGCGCGCTGGGTGCACATGAGCCCTCGACATGGCGCCACTTCCTCGCCATCCAAGGCCCACTCCTGACCGCGGCGCACATCGATTTGACCGAATATGGCCTCGGCGCATCACCCATGCACTGTCTCAACACCATGCTTGCGGCGCTGCGGGAGTCCTGCCCGGACCTCACGCACCTGTACGTCTACGTCGGGAACCTCGACCTGCTGGAGGACCTCGAGAGCGTGCCCAGCGTCACGCACCTGGGCATCTACTGCGCAACATGGCTTCCGAAGGCCCGCGCTGATGGAGCTGCGGGCTCACCGCTCGATGTCGTCTCTGGGCTGCAGATTCCCAGCCTGCAGGTCGTGCGCTTCATGAGTCCGGGGTCGTTCCGCTGCTGCGCGAGCACGTTAGGAAAGGCAAGGTCGCGTTCGATGCGGAGAGAATTTCGCAGTGCTCCTTCCGGATAGAGGATCATAGTGGTGCCCCTTTTTATGATAGCTGTCGTTGAGTTTCTTCGACGCGCTTCAAGACCGAGTTTTATTATTGACTCATCCGACAGACTTCGTACTGTATGCGTCTCTTTTTCGATTACCACGTTGTAACTTGGGCTTCGTGCTATATACCAAAGGGCGACAGTCTGAACAATGACGTCAGGAAACACTCCCGTCATATGGACATCCTCGTCGTCAGTGTTGTATCTTTGGATTTTTTTTTTTTTTGCGTAATATGTTGCGTGGCTGTTCTGATAAGAGGACTACTCTTGGCTCCATCATTGCCAGGGCTTGCTCCCAGAAGCTCTGAACGCTCATCAATTGATGATCTTCTCTAAGGTAAGTGCGGCAATGTACTACAGGATGAGCTTGCCACCAATGACATTGGCCAGCCTTGGTGGAATCTGCATGCGAGCAGATCTGATCCTAACATCAGAAACAGAGGCCAAACGGGGTATCCAATCCGCGGGCTCAGGAATCCTCACTTCCCTGACCGGGTGGCCAGCACGTCGTCGAGCGTCCAGGCATTCGCACAAGGCATCGATGTCGGGATCGCCGAAGGGTAGGTATAGTTCCTCCAGGTGGGGGAAGAGTATACCGGGGTCTGCGGCGTCCGCGGATGGGTGCAATGCTTGTATGATCTGCGTAGCGCCATCCCACATCTCCAGCAGGATGAGCGTATGTACAGCAACAGCACCGGAAAAGCTTCGTTTCAGGTACCATGCGGGAAGGTCGTCACTGAGCTTTGTGTCGAGAAACAACACCTCGATCTCATGCACCGACGTCAACGTCCATGTGTCTGTGCTCATGATAGGCTGCGCCGTCCGCAGCGCCTCCAACTTGAGCTCAGGAAGGCCTTTCAGCTCTGCCCAAAGGTGTAAGACGTTGGTATATCTCCCGCCTGCGAAGATACAGCGAAGGAACATCCCTCGGGGCGGCTCGCCGGTGTGGAATGGTGCAAGACGGTGGTGAAGGACCGGTGGCAGGTCAAAAGGGGCGCCATCCGTGAGAGTGCCGTTGTGGAACTCGTCGGGATATGGCGACTCTAAGTCGAGAAAGAGGTTGTTTGGGCTCTGGTGTAGAATGATGGTACGACAGCAGTTCGACTCCACGTTCAGACTGTTCGAGACATCGACACAGCGAGTGGTCGTCCCCGCGATCACCAACTGCTCGAGAGACGGCTGCGAGATCCCTCCTTGCACGGTGAAGACGTTGTCCACCGCATCGATGAGTTTAAGAATACGCAATTTGACCGTGAGCAAGGCTTCCCACATCACCGAAAGAAATGGGGAGTACACTGCGGGCAACGTCCACCCCGGTATCCTGGGTACCCTCGCTGCTTGATCGACAGCGCCCAAAGTCTTGGGGGAGGGGCAAACTCCAGTCCAGGGGAACGCCGACGAGAATCAATCTCTCCAGGATCGGCGCGGAGTAGTAGAGAGTCCTTCCACAGGTGTGCGGACTTGGTATTCTCTGTGATATACTAAGGTCCTTGAGCGACGGCATGAAGAGGCGAGAGAGGAGATGGTCCCAATCGCTCCTGTAGCCTGCAACAGTGAAATATACCAGCCTAGGTAGCCCGATGCGTGTCATATTTTCAGGCGCTGGTTCGGAAATTGGCTGAAGGACATGCGTTAAAACGAGGCTCTCGAGTTTGACCATTGTGGCCAGGGCTGGCAGGATGGTATCGAGTCCTACAAATGACTGCAGATGTTGTGGTGGATTCACATCCTTGTAGGCGGGATGTTCCACCACCAAGGTCACAATGTTCCTCAGCTGCGACCTGCGCCAGTCCAACGGGATTCCTGTGAGTTGTAGAGACTTCACTAGCGGGAATCGTTCCTCGGACAATGCAATGGAAGGGCGTATCTCCCAGTGAAGGCTGCCAGCGGCCAACAAGAGCCCTTCCATGAGCGGGAGCGGACATTGGAGTTCCATGAAGCGATCGAAGAGGCGAAGATAGGGTGGCCAGGTTGAAGCCAGAAGTGAGCGCAGGCGCCGAGTCACGTCGGGAGACAATATACAGTCGACAAGCTCCGAAGGAACTTCCGGTGCTTTGTCTGGTCCTTTGAGAAGGGCCGCTCTATCCGGCGTGGCCACGACAGACACGGGCACTTGCGAGGCCTCCAGGCGAGATATCAGACCGATATACCATGCCGGCGATTGCTTGTTGAAGTCGATCCGCGCCCACAGCGATAGGTCGTTTCGTGCAATCTATGTAGGATGAGAGCGGCTCGGATATGCATGCAGAAACAAACACGCACTTCCCGCCAATAGCGACAAACGTGCATAACACCCATAAAGCCACAGTCGAACTTGTGCTGCCGCCCAGGTAGGTCGCAGGGTATCATCCCCGGCGAATGTATTGACGCCAATTCTCGGAAGATCATACTGACAACCTCTGGGGGCAGTTTACGATTGATAGTAGACGTGTCTTTTGGAGACGGTATATGGGCGAGATTCGAGGTAGTAGAGCCCATTTCTGTGTTAAGAGAGGCGTCAGGTACATAATTCAAAAGAGAAAAGTCTTGTCAAACCTTGTGATATTTGCGCTTGACTGCGTAGAGTTCCGTCAGAGAGCACGTAGAGTTATGAGAAACGCGACTGTCTCAGTGAAGAGATAGCGGAAGATTCAGACAGTCGGAAGATCCGTTAGCGACATACTTAGCAAGACAGGGTGTTTTAATACACGCACGAACAATGGATGCAGAAGACTTGCCAGGACACTGCGCCAGAACAATCGTCAAGGAGCATTGAGTACAACGAGGCGATAAGAACATGGCCATTCGCATTCCATTGAACAACGCAGACAAAAGAGCTCGAGTGAGCCTGAGCGGAGTCGGAGGAGACAAAAAAGTTGAACGCGGATCGGAGGTATCGGGCCGGAGGAATCGCCAGTCCAGTCGGCAGTGACTCTACCGCGGCGACTTGCGTCTTCCCTCCTCGACACTGTCCCGACCGGCAGGTACTGTTCACGCATGCACCGTGGACACAGTTTGTAGCGCACGATGTGGACGGCTATGGCAATGCGGCGAAGAATCGTGGTATTTGGCAGGCATATAGCTTAGCCTCGGTAGCCAGTTTGTTCCTCCAACCTCGTTCAGGATTCACTTTTGGGTAAGGCCGCTGTCTCAATATCTACCCATCTTTGCTTGTATAGTCTTTTTGTATAGAATCTGCGAGAGTGGCAGGGTAAATATCCCATCAGCTCGCCGGTGATCCTGCCCACTGGCTTATGAGAAAACGCACAAGACGGTGAGGATCGCATATTGACTGGTTGTATCTAAAATGGCGCCTTATTGACAGCTTGCCAGTGAATGCAAGGCCCCAGTCGTCAATTCCAATGCCACCAGCCCCGGGCCCCACGGCTTCCAGACGCACATCCTCGACATCTTCGAACACGATATAACCTTCACACCCGACCGCGAGCATCCATGGGCACGGATTTGACAAATCGCTTGGTTTTCGGGGATTGCCCTGTCGATTGGAATTGGCACGGAAGACAGCAAAGCAACTTTGCCTCGACACGCGCCGCTGCCGCGTCTTGCCAGGACCACACGTTTCTTTGTCGCCTTTCTTTCTTTCCCCATCTTTCACCCACATGAAGGCCTCAACATATGTACACAATGCGAAGCTCATCCGGCGCGGCGCCAGTCGTCCATACCGGCCAGGTCGAGACCTCGAACAAGATGAAGCTGTAAGTGAGCCACTCCCCGCATACGTCGAGCGGGTCGCGTGCTTGGGGCTTGCAGCGCTGACGGACCTACAGAAAGTCCCGACTCATCGTTTGGTGTTCCCAACTGTTAGGTCTTTGGACCTGTCTGCGTCCGCCCCAAAGGCACGATTAGTCAATACTCCGCACATTGGTCGCCCTTCCACGCGTCGGCGGCCGGCCGGCGAGCAATCACGATCATTTGCGAGAGTACTCCGCCGAAGACAGAGACAGAGAAAGGTACATTGAAGTGGTAATGCTGCGGGACGAGCGCGAAGTTCTGCGTAAGTTCTCGACGAGTCAGACCTCCGTGTATTCTTCTGCCCCAATCCAGTTCGTCGACAATTCTGAGCTTACAACTTTGACGGTGCCGCGAACATGCCAGTGAGGAATTAAATGCGTGAGGCATAGATTCAGATTGACCGAAAGGTACCCAAGAAGTAAATCGAGCTATGTCAACAAGAACGGGTACATCCGCGCCAGAATGTCCGAGAGTGGCTCTTGTCGCGCTGGCACAGGACTCAAGACTGCGCTCTCATCCTCACCACTGCCAGCTGCAACTCGTCTTCCCGGCTTGAGGGCTCGTCACACATAGTCGACGAGGCCGCTGGACCCCACAAGGACGGCTTCATGAGGACCCCAAACAGCTTCGTCCCATACTCACCCACGCTCGTCACGCTCTCCACGAGCGTGCTGCGCCCATCTGCCAGTCGAGCCTCGTCGACCAGGCCATCGATAAGCAGCTCGCTGACGCGGCTGTCCGTCGACGTCGCCTCGCGGCTAATATCGCGGTCCTTGGCGCGGAAGAGCGAGTACGCCTGCGGCACGTGGGTGAAGTCGACGCGCACACCGAGTTCCACGAGCGGCGTGTCGGGAAATTCTTCGGCGGCACGCTGGCGCAGGACATCTACGATCCTCCTCACGTCAGACACGCACAGCTGTTGATGGAACATGCGGTCTTCTTTGGAGAGGAAGTCTTCTGCAGAGGCTGTGAAAGTGAGTTCAAGAAAGTAAACGGAAAGAGAGCGGCGCAGCATACACACCTTGCCGTCCGCGCTCTCTAAGCTCACATTCCGTCTTGTGCTTTGTCTTCCAGCTTACTACTTGACAATCTTTCGAGCAGTACAGAGTGGCGCGGCATCCGGCACATCGTTTCAGCTCAGTTCTGGGCGCCTCCTTGCCGCACTGTACACGGACGTCCTTTAGTTGCCAACAAACGAGTTGCAGAATAAAATGAAGCGTACGTGATAGCAGAACTCTACAACTGGACTGTGGTCCACTTTTAATTTTAACATCAGGCGCGAAAGTGTCAGAGTGTGCAGCTTGCACCATGAGTCCTTGAGAGGAGAGCTGTCGATTGTCCTCTGGTGCTCGGGGGTGTTGAGCTTAGACATGCTGAAGCACACGGGGAGCAAGACCGATGGATAGACTGTGTATCGCGGAAGGATGTCGCTGATGAAAAGATTGATATCGTCTCGAGACTGTGCTTTGAACTTATGCAACTTGGTGCATACGGAATATAGAAGGTCCAGGAGACCGTCGCGGACCGCCTGTTGTACCCATGGAATCCCGTGGTCCGCCTCCATGAGTTTTTGGAGGTGCATGAAGGTCAAGGATAAGATACACGAGACGTTGTCGTCAATCTTGAGTGTGGAGAGTCTGAGCGCGGCGCAAATAAACAGGGAGATGCAGCCTTTCCGAAGGATTGCGCGCCGCAAGTCGTAGTGTTCGTCGCCGGTGAAACAGGTCATCAAGTTGATTTGGGTGGTGACAGCCAGCACGGACATGTCCTGGGCCTCTATGGAACAACGGAGACGCGACAGAGCGAGCTCGGCGATTCGCTTGACCGACTTGCCCGTAGCCTGGATAAACTCCTCGATGCGGTCTTCGTCGGCATCCTGTAAGATACCTTCGAGGGCGGCAGAGGGAGCACACCCAGAAGGCGAGTCCATTTGGTTCTCCTTCATCCAGATGGAGGCTACGAGTGTCATAATTCGGGGAGTGTCGTTCACCATCTTCCTCAATGATCCTTTGTCGCCGACAGTCAAGTCAAATAAGAGGTGCGACACCGTAGGAAGCACATCGTTTCGATCATCTATGTTGATGCGGTCCGCGTTGGAGTCGAAGAAAACCATCCACTGGAAGACGCTAGGCCATATTTGATGGTGGGCGCAACGAAGCGACGCGACCGCGGTGGATTCATCATGTTGCGAATGCCCATAAGAGCGTAGAATGCGCAGTCAATAGCGGGAGACGAGAATGGAGCATCATTTTTTGGTAAGGGCGACCGGGGAATTTTTGACACGTCGAGGTGCAAGGTGAAGATGCTGAAGATCCGAGGTTGTAGGCTAGGTGGTGCTTCCTCCGGATTGCCCGCAAGTATCTCAACAGCGATGGCATAACCCTCCCGGGCACGTCCAAGTGCCTGACCGTATAATGAGATTCCATCTCACTGGCAGTAAGCGGACACACCTACCGCGATTGGGTCCGCTCGGAGGTATGCCAACCTTCGCTCGCGTTCGGCTGCATCCCGTGGCATTTCTCGCAAGGCGGCAGTATTTTCTTTAACGCAAAAATTCGCAAGTTTTTAGAATGAGCTGTCCACGACGACAGGAAATGGAACGGGCAGGACGCGGGACGTTGAGGGGGTACGGTGAGGTGGCCGTCGACCGTCGACGCGTACCGTACGCGACGACGCGACGAATGCTGGTTGGCCGCGCCCGGGCCGCCGGTCCGAAGGGCCGCCTTTCCCAGACCGACGAGAGACTCCAGTTCGTCCTCTGAGACCGTCGCACACAACTTGTCCAAGTCCCGTTCGCACACACACATACATCGCCGCATCAATATAATTCAGACGTCCTTGCGCATCCTCGCGTCGCTCATGGTGACATCGGCTCTCCGGTTCACTGTACGAATTTTCGAAAACAGGCGTTTCTGTTTTCAAAACTCGGTCACCGCGTACTCCGATTCAGGGTGTGCACGCGGCTGAGACCGATCATTAATGAGCCGACGGGCGATGTCTTCGTCAGACGTGGTCTATTGCGTGAAGGTACGTCGTGCGTGGAGTCAGATGCAGGGGTACTGATCGCCTCTGCCTGCAGCTCTTACCAGATACACGTCGTCGGCGTGTGCATGCATCGTGCCAACCCTCGTTCTCGCTACCGTCCACTTCAATCGCAAACACCCTCCCACACGGCCGCGTCTGTCCGCATTCCTCGCTCGCCATGACACGTGCCTCCCCCGTGTCTTCGCACTTGTATCGCCATTGCGCGCACATGCCCTCTTCCAATCCGAAAAGGGCGACATACATGATGCCATTCGTCCTCTTACGAACGTCAATCGCCGTACTCTCCGCGCCATCGCCTTCAATCAACTGAAGCCAATCTGTGAGCTGAGCGGCGATGAATTTGTCAAAGCATGGTACGATTGTGTGAAGTGTACGTCGCGACTGGCTTTGTTCCGAGTTACGCTGACACATCCCTAGGTCATTATCGCCTGTGGAAACACGGCATTCGTCACAGATCTCCCAGTCTTTCCGATCTCATGTTCTATGAGGAGGTCAGCGCCACCTATGGCATTCTCGGCGACTGGGACTTGGCCAACATCGACGGAGATACCACCCACGAGCACCAAGAGCGCACGGGCACCATACCCTTCATGCCCCTCGAGCTCTTCGACGAGGATTATTGGCGGGGACAGATCCCGAGGACCTGCTACCACGGCCTCGAATCCTTCATCTGGATTCTCGCCTATGTCGTCCTCAGCTACCGGGACGGTGAGAAAGTCGCGGGGTCAGCCGACGCGTGGGTCACAGTGGACTATGAAGAGTGCCTAGGAGAGAAGATGGTATTCCTCAGAAAACCCCTCATCAAATTGAACAAGGATCCTCCTTCCTATTGGACCTCGCAGTGGCCCCTGACCTTTGCGCTCCTTTGTTGGGTGAGCGATCGCGACTATCGACGCTTCAGTGTGTTTCGTGGACAGCCGCCTGTAGGGGAAGAGGTAGAGGTCATTTACCGGAGCTTCAACGACATCGGGAAGAAGCAGGCCTTAGGTTTCGCGTGGCAATGATCGGCCTCGAGGCTCGAGTCGTCAACCTTTCCTGCCGACACCCTGACCGCGCGTATACAGCGTGGCAGGTCCACGGGCACGGCTACCTATCCACTTCACGTGGCCGCCGGTCGCGTTATTTATCGCTGCTGCATCGCCTTCGCTCAGGCTCTCGCCCGACAGCACCATCTGCCAGCACCGTCTCTCGACAGCACTGCCGCCACGCACCACGCTCCTGTCCCCGCTACTGCACCCACGACAATTTCCACCGCGCTTTCACGTCCTCGCTGTACATGCCCTCACGCATCCTCGCATCGCCGGACTATGGCACCATCGACCCCCAGAAGTTTCGTTTGGAAACGAGCGACGTCCCTAGCGACATGCGTCATCTCCCCAACGTCGACCGCCGTATGTTTCGCGCCACCGCCTTCAAACACCTGAAGCCAATCTGTGAGCTGAGTGGCGACGGATTTATCAAACCATGGCTTGATTGCGTGAAGTGTACGTCGCGCGTGTATCTTTCTCCAGGTCACGCTGACTAAAACCTACGGCTATCATCGGGCACTGTCCACAATTCGTAGGCGGATCGAACGTCAGCACTGGAGCGATAAGACAAAAGCCCTATGCCGTCAAAATCTATCGGCCCGATGAAAGTGGGACCAGCGAGGTTAAAATTGTCCAGGAAGCACGGAAGGTCGTTCGCAGCGTGATCGCCTTCGAAATGCTGCGGCCGATCCGTGAGCTGCGCGGCCGCGAATTCGTCAAAGCGTGGCTCGATTGTTTCAAGTGTACGTCGGCACTTCCAAATCATATCCGAATCACGCTGACATATATATATATATATATATAGGCCATTATCATCTCTGGAAAAACGGCGTCGAACACCGAGATCCGAGCCTCGCCAACCTCATGTGCTACACGGATTTGGAAGGCACCGTTTACGGCGTTCTCAACGATTGGGATCTGGGAAATATCCCAGGAAACCCAAACAACCACGCTTTCATGGAACGCACCGGCACCATCCCCTTCATGCCGCTCGCGCTACTCAATTCCGAATACTGGGATGGAAAGATTGCGAGGACCTACTATCACGACCTGGAGTCGTTCGTCTGGGTCCTCGTCTTTGAGTTCCTCAGCTTCGGCGAAGACGGGGAGAGGCTCAAGAAAGGTCCGCGGCCAGCCGACACATGGGAAACAGGAGACTATGAGGAATGTCGCAAGGAGAAGCTCGACTTTGTGATGGATGGCATGGAGAAGGAAGACATCGCCGAGGCTTGGAAGGATGAGTGGCCACTAGCATATAACCTTCTCAGGCTCACCGCAAGAGCCTGGGCCAACCGACAGACCGCCGGTCAAGACATCGTCCTTCCCGGGGCTAAGCCCGTCCCAGTCCTTGACACCACATCGAATGATGCCTATTACGAGAAAGTGAAGGAGTTCATGAAGGCACTCAAATATCAAGTGCAGTGACTCCACGCAATGCAATACCCACTCCACACCGATTTGTACTTTTTTCTGGCATGCAGGTAGATTTTGATTGAATTACGCGTACCTTCAGGACATGGACCGCATCGTCGATGCGCATTCTTGTATGTACTATGATTATGTAGCAGACACGTCTTGTACAGAGTGAAATCAGAAGCTCAGATTGGTCAAACGAGACCTCTGCAACATCACGGTGGACCGGGTCAACACGAACATTCCGCGAGCCGCACTGTACTGCTTGACTTTGATTGTGCTGCGCAGAATGATCCACGCCTCAGCATACGCGAACGATCCATACCAGTTGTACATGCGCACCTTGATTATGGAGCTCACCTTGCAGTCAAAAATCGCCGTTATTCCGTCTATATCTAGGCTAGGTCCATCAGTAAAAAGTCATCCTACTGTCGAAGGTAATGAAATGAAGGAGAGGCGCGCGCTCGTATGCGCTTGTTCCATCCCGGCGCATTCTCCTCTGTCACTCCCTGCCCAACCACCCCGCGACAGCGCGCGCCGGCGCTGCCTCGCGGTCCCTCGTCATCGTCTAACCGTAGACTGCGCCGCCAGCTGCCGTACGTGCGGGCGTCCGCACACCGTGTCGTGGACTGGTTCTTGAAGGCCGCCGCGGCACAGCGGAAGCGGACGGGGGCAGGACTGTTGTGTCATGTGGCAGTTCAAGTCGCGGCGCTGGCGAGAAGAGGGTGAGCGCGAAGGCAGGGTTGAGAGACGTAGAACACGGACCGGTCGCAGTCACAGGCCTCGCAGGCCACCACAATGCTCCGTCTTGAAGCACGGCCGTCCTGTATTTGCGAGGGAGCGCGGGCTTGGTACCGAAGGTCTGCGTTGCGAATCAGTCGTGACGGGGCGGGCGAGACGGAATAGGGCGCGCGTACTGGAATCGCAGGGAGGCACGGCGGAGGCACGGTCCGTCACGGTGTAGCGTAGCAAATGAACGTGGCTTTTTGCTCGCTGGCTTGGGCAGGCTTGTGTGGCTTTTCGGACGGTGGGGTGCGGGCGCAGCGTGGCGCGAGCGATGCGGTTTAGCGTGGTGAGTGGTTCAGCTGGCCTACGGCAAGCAGACCGTTAA
>JAHBBC010000085.1:0-27556 GCA_019915015.1 Auriscalpium vulgare | reverse complement strand
GCACCAGCGCAGGATCATGTCAGCGGGTTCGTATGCATCGTCCTGCGCGTCCTTTCTCCTACTGACGCGCGTTTCGATAGCCCAGACCGCTGGAACGACCATCGAGGGTCTCGATGCAAGCAAACGAGGAATACTCGAGCTATACGCCTTGATGGAATGGTTCTTACGCGAGTCGAAAGATTTACGCAAGAATCTCCATTATTGAGCGCGTTGTAGCTTACATCGCTCAATAAGAGAGCGCGTATGCCCAATTATGTTGTTATGATCCACATGCTTATGTTGAATAGATTGATATATACTGCTCGAATTGTTCCTTTGATTGATTATAGATGTGCATCGTATGGTATAAACAAGATCAGCATATTCCAGAATTTAGTTCCGTAGACAACTGCGTTCCTGCGCCTACAACTGTGACTGCGGCTGCTGGGCCCCAAACCCGCCGCCGCCCTGCTGATTCTCCGCAACAGCCTGCGACGTGCCCGGCACCGTCGAAAGCCCATAATGCTCCTGCGGATGCCCAGAAACGTTTCGCTCCTTCTGCTCCAGCACCTGCATCGTGCCAGGTATTCCTGGACCTGATTGATGGATCTGGCCACCCTGCTGCTGCTGCTGCGCCTGCGGATGACCAGCAACGTTCCGCTCCTCCTGCTGCAACCCGTGCATCGCGCCGGTTACGCCAGATGCATTTCCTGGACCTGCCTGAGCACCTTGCTGCCCGGTCTCTGCAGGATATCCCTGCGACTGACCGGGCTGACCGACTTGCTGGTCGCCGACAGCAGGTGCTTGTTGGTTGGTGTGCTGCTCCCACTTCGGGAATGTGCCCTCGGGCTGAGGGGCGTGCTGGGATGGTCGCTGTCCCGCACCAACCTGCTCAGTGCGCGGCGGTAGCGGCGGTACCCCTCCGGCACCCTGACGGGCATGGGCACCGTCGCCGGGCATGGATGCACCCGTGCCTGCTCCAACCGCAGCGGCAGCGGCACCAGCGTGGCTTCCATCCGCCTGCTGCCCGTTGACTTGCGCGTCGTTCGGGGCGTCGACGCCGTGTGACATCGCGGGCTGGCCGTGCCCACCGAGAGGGCCCTGCTCGTGCATGTCCTGGTCGGGGCGGTCTGCATCATGGCGGTGCTCCTCGTGCTCCAGGCCCGCAGCGCCCGCGCCCGCCACCGCGACGCCAGCCCCAGTAGTAACCCCGGGGTGGCGCTGGGCTGCATTCTGGCCTCCGGTTCCCCCTGCCTGCGCGCTGTCGTATCCGCCTGACGCACCCGAGCCAGGCCCAGCGCCGATGTCGTCCCCCATGCCGTGGGCGGCACCGCTCGCCGGGCCTGCACCAGCCGCGCCGGGAAGGGGGCGACCGTCGATGCGACTCATGCCGCGCTCGACTTCCTCTCGTCCGCGGGTGGCGATGCCTGCGTTCTCTTGTTTCTTCTGGCCGCCTTCAACGGCCCCCATTGCTCTGCCGCGGAGGGAGTCGCCGATTCCTGCATGGACGTGTGACTAAGGGGTATAGAGGGATGGCACGAGGCTGAGCTCACCGTGTGCAACCTCTGCTACTCCTCTACGCGTACCTAGTCAGCACGAGACCGATGTTGTAGGAGACGAGCGCACCTCAGCTTCGAGCCAAGCCCTGAGCCTGTCGATCCTGGGTTCGTGCTGGGTGTGTTGATGTTCGACATGTTACCATGCGATGTGTGGTGGTGGCTGAAGCCGCTGCGGTGCGTCTACTTATCTGGGGGATGAGGCCGAGGCCCGGGGCCTAGCTGAGGCGCGAGGAGGAGCGGGTGGCATCCTCGCGTCATACACTGACGCGCACTAACATCTCGCCATCTCCACGGTGCACGTGAGCAATGACTTCACCACTATTCCCTGAGATAAATTTACAGAACAGCACGAAAGCACGAACGCACAAATGCACGAATGCACGAATGCACCGGAGGGATAATCACAAGGAAGAGTCGCCAACTGCACCGTCATCCCATTCCCCCCGCGTCTTCGTCTGCCAGCTCAGCCGCCAGCGTCCTCATCCTGGACTCGGCAGCGCGCGACTCGGAGTGGTGTCCGTTCAGTAGAGTGCGGTGGGGAAGTCAAAACTTGCCGCCATCGCTCGGACCCTCCACTCCAGCTCGGAGTTCCTGACTTCCTGCCATCTCATCTGCCCGAGTGCCCCACATCGTAAATACACACTGGCATTGAAGCAGCCGGAGCATGATGCGTACCAACGGGCCAGTCGAGCCAACCCATCCGCGCCAAACCATCTGCTGCCGTAGTTGAGAGCCAATACTCCCTCTAGAACCGTCCACTACAACTGCTGCTACTGGCCCCCACTGTATCCGCCGTCGTTCTGCGCGCCGATGGTCTCCAGCGTGCCAGGCACCGTCGAAAGTCCCGGTTGCTGTGATTGCGAATCTCCAGGATATGCCGATCCTCCTACAGCCCGTGCACCAGGTACGCTCGACGCATTTCCTTGGCCCGCATGATCAGACTGACCTGCCTGCTGTCCTTCTTCAGGGTGCTTGTAGGACTGGCCAGCTAGCTGCTGATCGGGTGCTCGGGCGGCGGCGCGCTCCTCCCACTTCGGGAACGTACCGGCGGGCTGCGGGGGTTGCTCGGATGGTGGCTGTCCAGCGCCAACCGGCTCGTTGCGCGGCGGAAGGGGTGGCACTCTCGCACTCTGCTGAGCGCCCCCGTAGCCGGCACCCACCTGCTGGCCTTCGCTGGGGACGCCTGCGCCTTCCAAAACCGGGGGCTGACGGCGCCCACAGTCTGCGTCCTTCTCGTGCTCCAGGACCGCAGCGCCGGCGCCTGCACCAGTGGCTTTGGTGTCGTGCTGAGCTGCATGTTGGCCAGGGCCGCCCCGCCCATGAGCGCTGTCATATCCGCCAGTCGCCCCCGCTCTCGGCCCGATGCCAATGTCATTGCCCATACCCGCTCCGGCACCGCTCGCCACTGTGTGTGGGCCGGTGCCGGTTGCGCCAGGAAGAGAACGTCCTTCGATACGGCTCATTCCGCGCTCGACTTCTTCTCGTCCTCGAGCAGCGATGTCCGTGACTTCTCGTTTCGCCTGACCGCACTCAACAATTTCTAGTGCTGTTCCGCGGATGGAATCGCCGATTCCTACAAGGCGAAGACGTGGTCAGGTTCTCAAGAGTCGCCAATGTGACGTCGATGCTCACCGTGTACAACTTCCCCTGCTCCTCTAACGTCGCAGAATTAGAAACGAAACATTAATCGAGAAATACCAGCATACCTCAGCTTCGAGCCGACCCTTGAGCCAGCTGAACCTGTGTCCGTGCCAGTCGTGTTGATATTCGACATGGTGTGTTGCTGGTGCGTTGGAGTCACCGCGTCCACCTACTTGTACGAAGGGCAGGTGGAGACTTGGAGTGACTTGCCCACTTCAGAATTGACATCATGTGGACGAACATGCACGGCCGGTCATCCGCATGTTTGAAAGGAAGAGAAGGACGGAATAATCAGCATAGCGGGCTATGACGAGCAGACATTCAGAAGTATACCGCGCAGAGAGTCCGGTGCTGCTGCGAGGGAGTTGACGGCAAGATCTTACTATCGGGCGCTTGTTGTTGATCGCAGAGGTCTGACTTCGAGGTAGCACATGAGTTCAACTAGAAATGCCGGATTCCAAGCATGCTATTAGATAGCCAATCGATCACTGGAAGTTGACTGGAAGTAAGACTGAAGTAAGTCATATGCTGACGCCAATCCAAGCTGCAGGGGGACCGGGAATTACCGAGCGGAGAGCTGCGGCGTTGTTCGAAGCCTTGACTGATCACAGAACACGACGATCAACTTGACTGCGACGCGGAGTCTCGGGCGGGCCGTGCTTGTAACATTCTCCTCGATGTTCTGGAGCATAGTAGTAAGTGCTAAATTGCGACACGATCGCCTCCCCTCCCCGGCGGCTGGTATCGGCAGGCGAACGGCTCCACTGCGATTCTTGATCGTGGCACGCCTTTCTGTGCACTCTCCTCTGTCGGAAAATGATCAAACCCGAGCGACCTTGATGTAGTCTCCGTGGCTGACCTCGGCACAGAAGACAGCCTTGTGGGTATAGCGACAAGGCCGTGTCCAGAGCTCGGCCGTCGCGGCCATCCTGCGCATAAAGAGGCTCGGTTGATGTCGAAAACTCCTCAGACTTTACTCGCTAGATTCATTCCCCACACGTTGGTAAGTCTTCGCAGTCCTCATCGGTGTGCGTACTTCTGACATGCAAGATATTTTTACAGCCTCTTGAACGCCTTTGTTCATCACAAGCCATTCTTTTGCACTCCATTCTTTCTTTGCACTCACACCGAAAATGCTCTCTTCTACGACCCTCACTGTTATCCTCCTCGCCGTCTCGGCCGTGTTTCCTGCCCTCGCGGCTCCCCTGAAGTGCGTTACCGGGCCATTCTCCCCGATTTTCTATCTGACCTTCTATGAATATGTTCATTCGATACTGACGAACAGGCGTGAGACCGAATTGGAGTTAATTGAAGCTGGTTTCCCCCTCAACCCCCCGGGCAGCGCAAACATCGTCGCACCTCCCCAGCCTTTCAACACGGCAACCGGGCTGCGCAAGTCAGTCGAACCCGCCCTTAATTTGGTTCATTGATACTGACACATGTGTGAGCAGGCGTGATATGTGGTCCGACATCGAAGGCCTTCTTTCCGAGCTCACCCCGAAAACTGGCGACACCAACTCAAACATCATCAAGTCGTTAGTCGAACTCGCCCTTATTTTGGTCCCTCGACTGACACATGCGAGCAGGCGTGATATGTGGTCCGACATCGAAGGCCTTCTTTCCGAGCTCACCCCGAAAACTGGCGACACCAACTCAAACATCATCAAGTCGTTAGTCGAACTCGCCCTTATTTTGGTTCATCGACTGACACAATCGAGCAGGCGTGATATGTGGTCCGACATCGAAGGCCTTCTTTCCGAGCTCACCCCGAAAACTGGCGACACCAACTCAAACATCATCAAGTCGTTAGTCGAACTCGCCCTTATTTTGGTCCCTCGACTGACACATGCGAGCAGGCGTGATATGTGGTCCGACATCGAAGGCCTTCTTTCCGAGCTCACCCCGAAAACTGGCGACACCAACTCAAACATCATCAAGTCGTTAGTCGAACTCGCCCTTATTTTGGTTCATCGACTGACACAATCGAGCAGGCGTGATATGTGGTCCGACATCGAAGGCCTTCTTTCCGAGCTCACCCCGAAAACTGGCGACACCAACTCAAACATCATCATCAAGTCGTTAGTCGAACTCGCCCTTATCTTGGTTCATTGACTGACACATGTGAGCAGGCCGTGATCTTGGACTTTCCGACCGTCAGCTTGCGTCGCTTGATTAGTGCATTCCTGATGCATGAGACCTGCGTACTTGGATTTATTTATTCATTCATGTGTCGAGTGTAGTGTCTCCTGCTGCTGAGTTCGTTGGCAGAGGAAATCGCAAAGAGTGTTTTTAAGGTCACATAAGTATCCGGACGACGAAGAGCATGGTAATGCAAAGCGCTGATGATGTGCGCATATGAAGGAATAATTGACAAATAGCAGGAGTGCGGAAGGCATTTGTGAGTGGGAGAGGTATCGTGAATGGGACACTGAACTACGAACGGCAGGTGGACACCTCAGAAATGACATCATCTGGACGAACATGCACGGCCGGTCAGGCCAATCCGCACGCTTGAAAGGAAGCGGGATAATCAGCCGACCGTGCTATGACTTGTGCAGACATAGTGGTGCTGCGTAGGAAGTAAGTCATATGCTGACGCCGCGCATGGGTACCACCCAAGCTATGACCACTGCAGACTCACGTCGATATTTGCAAACGGATGGTATGTGGCCCTGCAGGATCAAGGAACGATGCAGGGGACATGGGCAAGTACTACGAGTTCGAGGACGCAGAGCGCGCACCATCCGGCTACCGCACCGGCTAGCCGCTCTTCATCGCTCGCCGGGTACTGTAGATCGTGACTTTTTGACTGGCCCGCATGGCGCAAGACGTCTCCATCATTTGTCTATCATGGCCACACCACGACAAGTCCTCCGACAATATCCGCGGCTGTCCCCAAGCAGCGTCCGTGGTCGTCGAAGCAAGCATTTCTAGGACCCCCGTAACTCATGCCAGGGGTATGATCCGCCAAACGGGGTCAACTACCATTTTTTTTTGCGGCTCGCGACCCCTTCCAGCTACCATTCGCCCCTCAGACCTCCGTTTGGGGTCCGTAGCTACCACGGATAGGATCATAGCTTCAAAAAAATCGTAGTTTATTGTAAAAAGCTCCGCTTTGCGTGCAGGCAGGAGGGGATGTACTACGGATGCGCAGAGGCCTGTCAAACTGACCTATTCATCTGGTTCATCGTCACCCGCCTGTTCAAGACCCGCCTTGACCCTCCCACTAAGCTCCTTGATAGCACGAGCGATATTCGCGACGTTCTGCTTGAGGGCGACATAGCACGCGCCATCAGATTTTACCAAAGCTAGTGTTGAGCCCGAGGTTTGGAGGGGATGGTCGAGGGCATACAGGAAGTAGGACGGTTTCAGGAAGGCGAACCGAGGGATCTTGCTAGGATCGGCGAGGGAGAATTGGTTGTGTCGGACCGGCTTGAACAGTCTCACAGCGATGTAAGAAAGAGCGGTGATGCGAGACGTGTCCGAAGCCCAACCATGTTTGCCGTTCTTACCGGCCGACTTCTCGTACATGGTCAGGACTAACCAGCCATCAGCGCATGCCGAGTCATGTTGAAGATTACGACGCACCTTCTGCAAGGCAGATTGCCTCATCAACAAGAACCAAGCCATAAGAAGGCGGCATGCCAGTGTGAGCAGCGTAGAGGTGTTTGAGCGGCGTGACATTGGCCGAGTGTGCGACCTTGGGGACGTGATGCTTTGCGAAGATCGCTGCTCGCCTCCGTTCAGCCTGGCGGACGTCAATACCATGTATGTGCACTCATACAACACTAGCAGACGCACCTGATACGATGCATTTGCAGCGACCTCAGCCGCGTTTGCAGCCGTCCCTGGTGCAGGAGCAACAGCTTCTTCGCCGTTGATTGCTCCGTCTCGACCGCCCGCAGCTGGCTGCCGCCAGCGCATCGACCGACCCGCGCCCGTGGTAACACCGCGCTCTGTAACACCGCGCTCTTCTTGACGCTTGAGAACATCCTTGACCAACTGCAGAAGGCGTTTTTTCTCGGAGAGCGTTGACTGGGCGGGTGGACCGTTATCAGAGGAAGGTGGTAGATCTTCCGAGGACTTGAAGGCCTTTGTTCGGACACCTTTCTCAGCCTGTCTGGTATGATGCGACCGGCGGATGACTGCGAGCTGTTCGAGATCGAATTCAGCAGAGATCACTGTGTCCTGGAAGGTCCTGCGCTCGTCGGGGTCGGACACAGCAGGGAGCGACTGGGCGAGGATCTTCCCTATATGTGCAGCGTCTTTGCGTGTTGCATCCGCTGTGTCTTCAGGCAATTGCAGTCTAGTAATGTGAGGGTTAGACTCTGTAAGATCTATCGGCGGTGAGAGGAGGACAAAACACGAACATGTCGACAGTGCTCTGGACGCATAAGGCAGCTGCTGCGCAAGTCAAATCGTTCAACTGCTGGTCGAAGACCGCACCAACTCCGTCTGCATTCTCTGCCTTCTTCAACCCATTTTCAATCTGGAGCATCTCGGGCTCGTCTTCGTCCATCTCAGGACCCTCGTCTTCGGAATCGGACTGGCCATAGATTGCATCCCAAGCCTCCTGCGAATACCAACTCGACAACGATGGGAATGCGCGAACACGGTGAGCTTGATTCTGCAATTTGTCCAGAAAATCCGGGTCTAGTACGAGAGCGTCCCACAGATTCGCTGCCTCCGAATGGGCCTGTTGTGTTGCTTGCTCAATGTCGTGATCAGAAGGGAATGTGGAGAGGGCATGGAGGTCGAGATGTCGATTGTCGGTATAGGTATGATTGTATCCATTCGCTCTTTCCTTGCCCTCAGATGTCTTTGCAAGGAAGAGATGCTCGCGCAAGCGGACTGAGAGCTTCGGAATCATATGATAGAAGTCTTGCAAGGTGAAGTCCTTCACAAGCTGTCGACAAATGCCGAAGACATGCTCACAGACTTCGGTTGATAGAAGCCAGGGCAGCAATGGGTATCTGCCGTCGAGGTGGTCCCGATAGATGATCACCAACTGAAGGAAACCAACGACTAGGAAGTTTGTGATGTCGCGTGCCTCGGGAGATATGAAGTGTTGAGCTTTTCGGTAGCCCGCGATGTCCATGAAGTCGGTCCACATTTCCATGAAGAAGTGCGCACGCAGCACCATGCGAACACGTTCGATAATTGGGATCGATCGATTCTGGTATGCATCCACGAGCTCTCCAAACACAAAGAGGTAGATAATCGAGCCGACCATTTCACGATGCTCGTTGGTGAACCATGCTAGCGTATGACCGGAGAAGAGACGGGTCGCAGCATTGTCGTCTTGTCGATCAAGTTTCTCGACATCCCTCCGAAACAATGTCCCTGTTGCTTCAATTGCTGCAAGGCGGAAGTGGCTGTACGACGTCGTATAGCTGCCCAAAGTAAGTATCCGGGCACCTGAGAATGCGTTGTTCCGGTACGTCTTGCGCCCATGGTTCGAATCTTGAATGAGTGCGACAGGCTGTCGCCCTGCGCCGATGAGAGGAATGTGGAGGTTGATGTCACGATGTGAGCGAATAGGGTGCCTGAGGGTGTAGTCAATGTACGCAACGGCGTGAGCGACCAGGAGACGTTGAAGGGAGCGCTCGACAGCCGTGCCGTCTGCGGCGTAGGATACAACGTTGATCTTGCGGGAGAGAAGGCCATTCAATATTAATTCCAGGTGGACGAACAGTTGCTCCGCCGAGTTTGACTCTGAGATAGGGAGCGCCGCAACGACGATAGTCGGAACGCCGGGAAGAGGGATCTGGAGGGTCCATACGCGTATCTGGCATGTGTCGGTGAGCTGCATGCCTCCGAAGTATTCGTAGAACTCATACCTTCTTAGCCTTCTCGATCTTCCTGGTGCGGATGAGGGCATCGAGTGTGTTGATGTCGCTCACGACGACGGGATCGCCAGGACTCCCTAGAAGCACGTAGCACTTTCGTATTGGGTCCCAGTGAGGCCTCAAAGACTCTAGCAGCTTCGTATCATCACATGCGAGGCCAACGGGACCCACAAGGTAGTCCAATGATTTCAGCCGTTCGTAGATAAATTCAAATGTTGCCTCTGTGATGCCGATGGGAAACTGCACTTCGTGCGCACGACGTTTCCTTCGGGTCATTTATCAGTCAATTGTATCAATGCAATCTTGTAAACACTGACTGGAGTGTCCGTTCTGCGGGTACGGGTAGCACATTCATCATGGATTCATATGCTCGCGGGCTTAAGACGTGGATAATTTGCGCCCACTCCAATGTCATGGCTGAATATCGCATGCCGTTCAAAGGGACACCTCGTTCTTCTAAATCTTTCTTCTTGACGAGATCGTTCATCAAGGCGACAAACAAGGAATTGCCATGCTTGCCCTCGATAACGCCTCTTGCGAAGACTAGGCATGCACTATGAGGGTTCTGTGCAGACAATGATCAGAAGCTGTAACGTGGGGATACTATGAACTTGAAGCTACTGACATCTTCGTATGCCTCCAGAAGAGGTGCAAGGTCGGGATGAGTAAGAGCATATCGATGGAGGGCCTGTATGTCGTCTTTCTGAGCATGATTGGGGGTGAAGCGGCGATTCTTAGGCTCGGGGACTGGCTTGCGAGTCGCATTCTGGAATACGTGGACATGCAGCAGAGCGAGGCAGTTGACACAAGTAACATCCTCAGTTGACTCTTCCGGCACCCTTACAGTGCGAAGACAATCTGTCGCAAGGACATGAAGGGGAGGCGACCGATAGTTCTTCCACTGCCACCGATGCTCTTGCTCCGTGTCGACTACTTGCTTTCTGGCCTTATCCAACGAACGATAATCTGGTGCCGAATACAACTCTAACGCCAAATCGGCGAGGGAAGGCCCGCCGCCCCCGCCGTATGGTGTGCGCTCCAAATATTGACGCACACGAGCGTATTTTGCTGCGCGAAGTCCGAAACAAGGACGATCTATCATTCTCGGAGCGGGGGCCTGCGTCGATGAGGTTGATGCCCAGATGTGGCCCAGTGTATGTGATCGCATTGTGCCCTTGCAAACTTTCTGGTGCTGTTTGAATGCCTTGGTGTGATACGCCCCAGTCATAAGCATGTACTTGTTGCATCGAGAGCATCGGACCTTCCGAACATCGTCTAGACAGAACTCGGCCATGTCGTCAAGCGCAAGGATTTTCTCCTTGAATTTGGTATACGCCTTTGAGTTGTCGTCCCTACCGCGTTTGACGAAGGAATTGGCCAGGCGCGTGCTGATTGCTCCAGACGATGGCCCAACATCAGCGCTTGCGGTGCTTGCAGACACGGTAGCAATGACATCCTTATTCTTTCCCTTGGGCGCGAAGAACGGATGAATGGGCCCAGGGACAGTGCGTGTGCGTTTTGCAGGATGGATAGGCGCCTGAGCCTCTGAGTCGTGGTCAGATTGAGCGCTTGTTGCTTCACTCGCGCTCGCAGCCGTCTTGTCGTCTGCGCTCGAGCTCCCTTTCCTCCGCCTTTTCAGTAAGCCCCGCGCAGCCTTCAGTGTCGTCCCAATGGAACTGATGATCTTCTTAGATGCCCTTGACAGTCGACTTCCATCGGATGCGCAATCCTCCGCCTCACTTCCCACCGACGACACCCTTCTTGACGACATTGACGCAGCATCAGAAGTCCCATTTTCCAAATGGCTTCTCCATTCTGTGATACTGCCAGGCCCATCCTGGTCCAGCATTCCACCACGCGGAACTGGTGGGAGATCATCGTCGACAGTGGATGGAGAGAGCAACGACCGGCCGTATGCGCAGCTGGTATCGGTGGTATCGGGCATAGGTATGTCGTCGCAGTCGCTGTCATAGCCACTAGCAGATGCAAGTACTGAATATGATGATGTAGGAGAAGGTGGCATTGACAGAGGTGGAATTGACGGATCGTATTTGCTGCCTTCGTCCATGTCTCCGCGTCGCCCCATCTGCTTTTCTTCCACCTCTGGACTGAATCCTTCAAGTAGACATTCAGCATCTCTGGTCGACTCGCCGGGTTCGGAAGCTTGAGGATTTAGAAGGTGGGCCATCCCGCGAGGGATATGATGCGCAACAGGCTCATCGCGTCCGGCGCCGCCTGTCACAGCATCAGACCGTCGCTGATGACTTGATACCTGCGCAGAGCACCTGAGTATCGTCGTCCTCATGTCGCTAATGAGCAAAATATAGCGTACCGATTGAATATGGTCGGCAGCGAGCCTCTCGAACCACGCCAACCGTTCGACGTGGCGCCTTGAATCATCCCAAAGCTGCCAGCCCAGTGTTTCGTGTGCGACCGCATTCACGGCGATCACGCCACACGATACGTGATCTGTCTGTCTCGCTGTCGTAAGCGACTGTCCCTCCCACTTGTACTCAATGCCGAATTTGACACGCGTCCACCAGAGCAATTTCTTCTCGATGTCTTTAGGCAGGCGCAGTCCCTGATGGTAAAGGCCGTCGCCTTGTTTCACAGGAATGGTAAGATTGCATTCCCATTGGCGACATAGTAACGTACTCACCATAGGATATTGTTTCCGCTTGACCGTCGATCTTCACGACAACAAAATGCTTGTATTTGGCGAGGAAAACAGGGAAGAGGAGTACCTTCCTATGGGTGCGCAGATCGTCTTCAATTCTCTTGAGGTAACGAGGTGAGTCGGGGAACAGGTCTTCTATTACTGTGATCTTTGAAATTGCATTCCAGAACTCGTGTCCGGCGATCTCGAAGTTGTTGGCAATTCCTGGCGTGCTCCGAACGCGGCTTCTCAACCACATGAGCATCATGTCAACGATGGTGTCGGTGAGAAGGCCGTCTGATAACAGCGGAGCAAGGGCTGATGTTGTCGTAAATGTGGCGGCACCGGGTATCATGAGTTGCTGGCGCCAGGGAAGCGAGTGGATAAGAGCAACAGTGCGTTCGCTTTCCATAGAACCGTCAGCGACTTGTAGCAGCCACCGCACGCTCGCCGTCCACGTCTCCTGTGCCAGGAGGACCGTACGCATCCGTTGCCAGTAAGTGATCATCCACAGCGGGGATGCACCACTTGCATATCGTGGGTCCATGATTGATTGTGCGCCATCCAGGATGGCCTGCGGTGCGAGTGCAGCAAGCTTGTCCACGAAGGCATCCGTAGGAAGGCTTCGTGATTTTGTAAGTGTGGTTATGGGGAAGACTGCCACGTCATGGCTAAAAACAGCTTTGGTTGAGGGGTGTATGAGCTGCTGATCGCGACGAGGGAGTGGTGTAGATACGAAGGAATGAACATCCTCGGTGCCGCTGGGGAGCAAAGAAGTCTCGGGAGCGTTGGGAATCCTGAGGAGCTGCTCGATGTAGGCCAGCAGCTCCGGCGGTGGGTTCTGGGGATAGCTTTTGCCTTGCGAGATCCATAATTCGGGACGGAACATAGGTATTTCATCGTCGTTGTAGATTGTGATGGACTCATCCATTGGCACGATGCCGGGATGGCTGCGAGGGTGATGCGCTGCACAGAAGAAGCAGGTTCGGTCCGAGGCGTTGTCGTAGAATGTCGTACGCAGCAGGCCACGTAAATTTCTACCTAATGTCTCAACTTGTACGAATTATACCGGTAATTATGGGGTCAAAATCTTCTGCCGCCAGTACTTAGTCCAACTACCTCTGTGATCAGACATCGGTTCACCGCGCCCCTAACTACCACCATCAGGATCATACTTTTGCCCCAAATTCTAGCCCCCAGCTACCTCAGACCCCTCAGAGCTTCCGGCGCAAAGCGCCGTCTAGCTACCGTGCGAAAATCATACCCCTGGCGTGAGTTACGGGGGTCCTGCATTTCTGCCCGTTTGGGCGGCATATCAAGGTACACCATATAAACAATCTTCCATTTCTACAGGGGTATCATGTGCAGCACGCGAATCATACAGCCCACAACCCACACTCGCCGATCGAGGCCAACCCTGGCCAACCCTCTCACCGTCCTGCGCGCGCGCTTCACAGCTGCTGCCTCCCCCCGGCCCCGAAGGCGACGCCGTTCGGGGGCGGAGCCTGGCCGAAGCCCTCCTGCGCGACCGGGTCCTTCGTGCCCAGCTCCTGCACGCGGCCGAGGTCGGTGCCGGTGCGCGCCTCTGCGACCTCGCTGAGCTCGGGGTGGTGCTCGCCGGCGGCATCGGGGCCGTGCTTGAGGTGGTGCTGCTTCTCGGCGTGGTGGCGGTCACCGAACCGACGCCCTGGTCGATCTCAGCGCGCCCCTCCTCCGTGATATCGGCGCCGGTCTCCGCGTGCTTGCCCTTGTCCTTGTGCCCTTCGGGAACCACATTGTCAGCGAACTCCAAGGCGTTGCCACGGATGGCTTCACCTAGGCCTGGGGAAGAAGTCAGCAACATGCCTTGGACAAATGAATCGTCCGAGGGTGCATACCGTGGACAATGTTCGTCACACCCCTGCGAACGAAGAGAGATTAGGCTCCCGAAGGCCAGTCAGTACGGCGAATCTACTCACTTGACCTTCTCAGCGATGGCCGCGCCGATGCCGTGGCCGGGGGTAGATGAGTGGGACATGGTAGTATGGGAGTCTGGGAGAGTATGTGTAGGAAGGATGTGATACAGAGCGCGGCGGGAGGGCGGCCCTTTATACCATCTGCACCTTCCACCCGTATGGGCTCACCGCGTGATTCAGACTGATAACACCGTGCTGTGCGCTGCCCTGGGCGGGTGATCCGCCCGAAGTATGCTGGGAAATCGGGACGTTGCGGAGCGCCCCATGTGCATTTCGAGCGCGGAGCTCGGGACAAGCCCGCCCAAAGCCCGCCCAAAGCCCTCTCAACGGTGACAACACGGCTCCCGACGTCTCCTGGCGGAGCCTGGCGGACGCTTTCACCGGGCGCAGTAGCGACACGGCCTTCAGAGTAATTTTTTGATAACGCGATCGGATTCCATCAGTGGACGTCGTCGTGTGCTACGCTGGCCGGTAGGTACAGTACATGTTCACAGGTACCATACATAAATTGGTGTTCAGATCAATGTGATCTACCAGGAACAAGAATCAGATTATAAGACACGATGAAGACATGGCCATAAATGCTGGCGGCAACCAGGAGGCATAGGAGTAGTAGGGAGTAGTATGCGTGAAGATTTCATAAATGCAGTAATGTAATGGTCAGAGCAACGAAAGCAGAGCGGGGGACGGTATGAGCAAGATTTCAATACGAGGAGAGATACACAGAGCATTTATCAAGAATTGAGAGTCGAGACAGGGAGGGAAGAATCAGACAATGCGTTTACTGCATCTCCCCATCTACGACGCCAGTCGACTTTGGCGTTTTGGGCCTCGTTCAATAGCACATACCCATCAGAAGGAGTAAGGACGCGTTCTTTTTTCGCCATAGCTTTGCGTTCTGTTTTCGCCATAGCTTTGCGCTCCTCATTCGCCCTACGTTCGCGTTCTTCTTTCGCCCTAGCTGCGAACTCCGTGAAGAACTGCTTCCTTAGCCCAATGCCTGTCTCCCAGGTCGCCTGAGTACTGTCATACCTGTTCAGATTTGCATTAACCAAGTATGTTCGCTGCACAAGTCAAATGAAGGTGCGCACCCCTGCCACATGACCAGCCAGGAGTGCTTGGACCCTGCCTCCAGCGGAGGACCCCGCCCGATGATGCGGGAGACGAAGAATTCGTCGGAGCTCCCTCCGCGGCAGCGTGGCCGGTGACACATTTGACCTTTTACGGGTTCAGGACGGTCGTCCGCTGCACAATGATGATGTCAAGACATGTGCCGGCGGAATAGGCACGTAACTTACGATTATCCCTGTACGCAAAGCAGATAGGGCACTCCCAGTGAACGTCTTCCTCAAGACATGGGTCGCCTTTCTTGACTCCGACGCAGGCTTGGTGATACCAGCGATCGCACCTGCAACACGGCATTGTCCAGTCAGACCAGTTTCGTCTGCCCTACCGTGCATATGCTACTCACTTCAAGTTGGTGCAATTTAGGAATCTATCCAATTTGGTTCCTTTTATCTTTCGCGGCCACTCGACCTCCAGATCCCCATCTGACTCGTGTTTGCGCTTGCCCAGAACCGCCGTCGAGACCTCTTTCTCTTGCTTTGTCGCCTGAGGTCGGGCATGTAGGTGAGTGACTGAACCACGTTTCCTCAACGTGCGGCCCTTTTCCGTCGTTTCCAACTTGATCTTCGGGGACGCAGGCTCGACCTTGAGTGCAGCAGAGGGGCTAGGCGCAGACGACGCGCTGAGCTCTGTCAGCGGCGACGTTTCTCGAGAGTCGACGAGAGTGGCGTCAGCGGAGACCACGGAGGAAACGATCCGCTCAGGAGATTCGGGGGTTGAGGGGCGTAGCGGCACAGGCGAGGAGGCTCCGGTAGGAGAGAGGAGTGCCTCGATGACTGACGAGTCGCGTGAGGTGGGCTGAGCACCATCCGCGTCGGCATCTTCGTGCGCACTGATGAGCGTTAGCCGAGGTAGCGGCGGCGCCGAGCTGCCAGACGCATGTGGATGACTGGTGTTGGCTGTGGGCAGGTCAACAGGACGCCCGTATGCAACGACAAAACCACGTACGTTGCGGCGATTCTGAGCTCCTCCTGGAGGACGCGGCTGGAATGTGGAGTGAGGAAGCGAAATCACCCCGCAGAAATGGGACGTACCGGAACCCGTCTGCATGCCCCACTTCGCCGGAGTGAGAGGCGCAGGAGAGTAATTGTCGACGAATGGCAGCGATGGATAGACGAGCGGTGTAGAGGCAAACACGCGGGCTTCGCGCATTGAGTTCGCCTCTTCGCGCACTGTTGAAGGCAAGTGCGGCTCACCGAAATCTGCCATCATATCCATCTGGCTCACTGGGGTGGACAGGCCGATGTCAGAAAGTCAACTTGGAAGACACGGGAGATAAAGGCACGGACAGGAGCGAAGAGGAGTGGTGGCGGCAGTTTGATACCTCTTCAATGCAGGCATGGGACTCGGAGTCCGTGGATCGATCGCAGCGTCCGCTCTAGCTAATCGCATCGGACTGACGACGGCATCTAATAGCACTACGAAGCATCGTGAGAAGGCAGCATAGCATATGCATATGACAACAAAAGGTAGCTGACTTGGCTGGGGGGTAACTCTGCGAGGTGTCTGTGGTCCGATCGCCGCGCTCGCATAGTCTGCACGCATACATCAGGATACATGTGCTGTGCTCGTTGGAAGGCGCACACACCTTTTCTTGGCTGCGGCATCGGGCTCGTGCCAACGTTGTGCATGACCGGAGGGTCCGCTGCGTACAATAATATGTCAGGATCAAAGCTATGACGACACACGAGAGTGCGACGCACGCATCGCAGCATCCGCATCTGACAATATCTCAAACCTCTCGGCAAGGCGACAGTGAATCCGCTTGACCTTTTCGCACAAGCTGAGTTCTTCCCAACCGGTTGCATCTTCTTCCAGTTCCTCTGGGGCACCTAGCTTTTTTTCAAGCTCTCGAAAAGTCCGCTGCAGCGCCCCCAGCGCCGTTTTCAGTTGTTCTTCCTCCTCCGCTTTCTGGATCCTCTGGGCGTCGATCATGCTCTGCATTCTTCGGTAACTAGTCTGCACCTGGTCTGCTGCCTCTAATACACCTATCGCTCGGCGTCCGAGGTGACTGGCGGCCCGGGGTGAGCGTGAACGTTGCCGGGGGTCGGGGGGCCTCCCACGGGAGGAGGATGATGGGCCCTGTGTGCCGGTGAGTGCGCGACTGGCCCAGAATTTTCGGGGGTAGGATAATGGGCCCTCAATTCCGGTGGGTGCGCGGATGGCCCGGGGTAAGCAGCACTTGGACCAGGCATCATGGGCGGATAGTGCTGGTCGACATAGCGGGGGGGCTCGCCTACCATGTGAGAATGTCGATGGGCCCTTGGTGGCGGTGCGTAGCCGGACACTCCGCGCGCAGGGTATTGCGCGTGAAGAATGGGCGGATGTGGATGCACTCTGTGCTCTGCCTGGTAACTGGGGCCACCAGGGTGGGCGGACCACTGCGGATGGTAAGGAGGAGAAGGGATATGCGCGGCGGGGTGATTTCCTTTGGCGGAATTACGGTCCATCGTGGGCAAGGGTGCGGGCAACTGATCATGAAGGGACGGGGTAAGGGGACGGGGACTTCAAAATCTAGCTATATACCTAATTTAGGGGCGGCCGACGCGTGACGCGGGGCAAACAACGCGTAAACAACGTGCAGTCGCAGCGGCACGGTGGCGCGTACGTAACTTTAGTACACGAGGCTAGCCACCGCCCAAGCGATATTGATCAACTGTCGGGCCGCCTGTTGTGGTGTCTTACGGAAAGACGAACAAAAGGAAGATTTCCGTTCCGAAGCCGCGGCACTTATGCTAGAAAGACCCATGCACAGCTATTCGCTGCACAACAGAGTACAACGAGACTACTACCAAGAGTTTCCTGCTATTGTCTCTGCTGCTCCACCGTGCCAACACGTTTCCTATGTCTGTAATCCAAGAACGTCGCTCGGCCGCATGTTTACGGCGTGTGAGTACAACAGGCCGCACGATTCAGACACGACATGGTGGCAGTGGTACTCAAGCGCCTCCGAGTCATCCCTGGCGGTGGCCCTGCGGCGGTGGTGGCACACCCAGTGTATTACTTGGCATTTGCGAGAAAAAATAGTACTCGGTTTGAGGTCAATCTCAGCGGCCACGGCAATCAACCGGATCCACCATAGTTGTCGGCGCTGTCGCTGATGCGCCGAGCATCCGTCAAGTTCAAGTTTATTATCAGCGGCCAAGTGGATTGCGGCATGATTTTGATATTGCGCTTCATAAGGCATAACGAATGGCACGAACAGAAGCATCTTTGAGCAGCACTAGTGGGGGCCAAGGCAGAACAACGCCAGCGGCGCGACTCCCTTCGAAATTGAAAACAATAGCCTCGTGGACACCGCAAATTTTTCCTCGTTTTTATCAATGATACGTACGGTCAAAGCATTCGGTATCTATCTACCATCGCCATGTGCCGGGGGCTGGCTCCGTGTCCGATCCCACGTGGAGCTTTATGAAGGCGGTCCCGGGCTGAGTTGAGCTGTAAGGCCGATGAACTTATACGGCAGTGCACGCCCGATGATACGTCGGTTGTCGGTCACGACTGGTGAGTGTCACCGTCGTCGGATCACCGCATATGTCGCTTAACTCCATTTCCAGTTACCTCCATCGCCAGGGCATGGCTGCTGTGTCGGACCGTCCACCTGAGTCCGGCGGCTAGAGGAACATCCTTCGAAAGAAAATCAAATTGCTTCAAAGATACCATTCCTTACAGAGACAAGAGGCATAAATCGCTGTCTGCAACAGTTGCTAGACTCCCAGCAATAGCAGTGGGTGTTCGCGGTCAAGCACCTTCATGATAGACATAGTCTGACTTGCGCACAGAGGTCAAGTTGAGCGGTGTGCAAGAAACCTACCGAAGCTAAAGATGCATAGAGACGAGAACAGAGTAGTCTCGGTGGCTGGATTTGACAGGCGAGAGTTGTTCTAGGTCAGCTTGAGAACAGCCCGGTGACTCTTGTCATTGACTCGGGAGAGAGGTGCGTGGGAAACGGCAATTATCGGAAGGCGCGAGGCAAGCGAGCAGGCCACTCGCCTTCTTGAAGTTCTTCACTACTTACGACTTACGAACAATGAGTGAGCCTGCTCTTCCATAGATCGAACTGGTGCTAGAAGCTGACTCTCTTTTAACAGACATGTCGGAGCCGCTCCTATCAAATGATGCCACCGCGACTGTTAGCACTGAGGCTGCCCCCAAGCCTCCGCGCATACGCAAGAAGCGCAGAACCACTCGACGGACCGATGCCAATGCCACATCCTCGCACCCCTCCCTCGACGCGATGCCCGTCGAGATCATCGCCGAGATCCTGACACATGTGCCGTCACCCAGAGAAGTGCTCGCAGTCACACGGTGCAACCGCCATCTCCACGCAATGCTGCGCAATCCGGGGAACGCGTCAATATGGCGACGCGCGCGCGAGCAGTGCCATGTCGGCGAGATGCCAGCGCCGCCCCCGGGCATGAGCGAACCGGCGCATGCTGCCTTTGTTCTCGATGGAGGGACCTGCGAGGTGTGTCGCAATCTGGATGGCCCTAGGGCGATGGATTCTGACTCGGTGCGCGTCCGACCAGGTGTGCAACAAGTCCACAAACAATATGTACTTCTCGTATGCACTCCGCATTCGACTGTGCGGAAAGGTGAGTGGGGCCCCTTTGTGATATTGGGCTGATCTTACCCGCCTTTGTCTAGACGGAGTGTCGTACGAAGGGCTTACCGTGAGTAATCTTACAGTAACACTTTGCCTCATCAATGTCAACCGTCGTGTTCCCTTCGAAGCGAATTGCTGGCGACCAACGTCATGTCATCCAGTCCCCTGGAACAGTTTATCTTGTCGTGGATCCCCCGTTTGGAAGAAGACATTATCAGACTGGATAATTGTATGCAAATCAATGACATCCGTCGCATGCTTCTGACGTACTCCAGCGAGCTTTCCTTGGTTGATGTATCGTCACACGGTACTACGTGCGTCCTAATTTGTGGATCGCGAACGGCAGCTCAGACGTCTATCTCCCAGCGCGCAAGAAAGAATATGCTTCCGCGGTAGACGAGTATAACAAGGTATTGACGCTGGGGCTGTCCGTGGACGAATGGCAAGAAGTGAGCGATTCCACGACCCTGTGATGAACAATCTGTCTTTACTCGCATCAGAGTCACCTTCAGGACGTTTTCTCGCTGGAAGCCAAACAAAAGGTCAGCATTTATAGCCCACCACGTCCGGGCGTAGACTGACTCGCCACGGCAGCATGCATGCATCCTGATCAAGTGGCGTAAGAAATGGGATGACCGGGCTAATGAAATAAGGAAGAAAAACATCAAACTGTGCGCACCACAGCCTACAGCATTTTCTTCCGGCCGCTAACGTTGCCATTTGCCAGTGCCCTAGAGATCGCCGACCGCGAAGGGTGGGATAAGCAGAGCCTTCTCGATTCGCCGACTTACGGCGCACTGCACCGCGCCCATTGTAATGCTCTCGAGAAGGTACCACTGTTCTGTGAGTCCGCCTCTTCAAAATCCTCACTCGCTCCTTCTGACGTGATTTGGCCAGCATTCGAGATTGCACGGGCACAGATCGAAGGCGAAGTTTTGCACATTTCAGAGGAGCGCGTACGTCGCGAGAAGGAGCACGCGTACCAAGTGCGGCTGGACGACGTCGCGCGACACCTAGAGCGCCTGCGGGCCGCCACCGGGAAGCCCGCGGTGCTCCCCACGCTGACCAGCTTCCGCTCACTGCCCGTCATCAAGCTCATGCAGGCCAAAGACACGGACGCCAGTGGCGTGGACAAAGAACTGAAGAGCTCGGACACGATCCGCGACTTCCTACAAAGCGACCTCGAAAAGTGGGTCGCGGCCGCGCGGAGCGACCTCGGTGAGGTGCTCGGCTTCCCGCGCTGGAAGAACGCGTCGTCCAAAGTCCTCCACCCAGTCGACCGCGTGACGGCGCGTTTCATATGCCAGAGATGCCACCATGTATCGAACAAGTATGCGGATGCTCAGTCGCTGGACTTCGCCGGGGCTTGCGCGCACGAATGCCCGGGTCTCGACAAGAAGATGCGAAAGCGCTTGATGTGGAAGGCAGACCAGTTCATTCCTGATCAGAAGGTGCGTGTCTTTGTGCGCTGGCTGCGTCTGGCGGCTGCACGTATGACAGTGGACTGATCCGCGAGGCTCCCAGGGTATAAACGCGATTTCCCGCGCTGTGGTTCTGGCTGGAAGCAGGGCTGAGGACGAAGCCGCGAAGGGAACCTTGGAGGGCCTCGCAGCTGTCTTTGCGTGCAAGTCTTGCGACCCAGCTATCGTCATGGATCTCCGCAGATTGGTAAGCCCCTGCCTTTTCGTGTAAGTGCATGTGCTGAATTGCGGTCGCTAAGGTCGGACACTGCAAGCGACACGATGATATGCAGTTTGCATTGGTTTCCCCGACGGAAGCCAATGTTATCATCGGGAATAAGCCTTATGAAGCCGGCTTGTACGCTAAGGTCAATGGCCGGACGCCCGAAGCCAAGAAACTGCAAGAGGGCCGTAACTTCGTTTGTCGGCACTGCGTCGTCGCACCCGACGCCGGCAAACGAGGTTCGAAATCAATGATCTTCCACGGACTCGTCTCACATCTGAAGCAGAAGTACGTTGCACACATCGATGCTATTGAGTACTAATGCTGATACGTGTGGCCTGCAGGCATGGGATCACGCATGTGGGCGACGAGGACTTCTATCAAGAGAAATAACTTAGCGACAAGCGTCGCGTCAGGATTTTAAGCCAGATCTTATACTTATCTATGTCATGTGAGCCAATGTAGAACCCTCGAAGCCGGAGTTTACGGCGTGTTTGTTACCCGCGAATTAAAGATCTGCGAGTCTTCTTCATTCTACACAACCGCGCTCACTACGATGGATGATGGCATTTGCTTTCCCAGGGATCGTGCAATCGACCGTATGCCCTGCTCTTCAGCAGCTTTTGCAGTACTCACGGGATGCTACAGGTGTCCATGACATGCGTGTGCACCATCGAAGGCAGAAGAGTAATGTTTGCCGTAAGGCACGCGAACCTGCACTGTTCTGTCTCCTGACCTCCCCACGTTAGTTGGTAGCCGCATGGCTCTCACTCCTGATCTTATGGTCCAAGGCGAGCGCATGACTGGCTATCGATATCCAGGCCTGCACGGTCTTTTCTGCCCTATGATATGACATATGCAGCCGGGGGCTCAATTTGGATTTGACGAACCCTGGAAGAACGTCTCGGATAAAGAGACGGACCGGTAAAGTTAGTCGACGAAGCTAGTCCTACGGGCCAGCGTCGCCGCTCTGCTCTATTTTGACAGAGTCCGCTCAGGTTTCCGACAATGGGCCACGCGTACGGGCGAGATGTCGGCGCGGCAGCAGAAGGTGCTCAACATTTCCCGTCCATCACGGCGGACGACCCGCCACGACGAAGGCCACGAGGATGCTGGGAGAAGCGTGCTACTGAGCGATGCTTCTTCCGGCGCGGCCGCCCGATCGGGTCACCTGCCTGCAAGCGTACACGGCAATCCTAGCTCCATCTTTAGCAGCTACACCCATACCATCCAGGACGGGCCCGCGGTTTGACCGCCGGACTTTATGGGGCCATGCCCCGAAAACATATAAGTATCTCGAACCTCGTCTGCATATCGTTCGTGTCGCTCGCCCACCGAGCCCGCTCCCCTCACAGACTAACACCCCGCTCCCTGCTCAATGAAGATTCGCGCACACGTCGCTCTTTTGTGTCTCCCCGTCGCATGGGGAGCACAGGTCCAGAAGCAGGGGTTGGGACTGCCACGCAGCGCTGCCGCCAATCGTCAGGCGGTCGTCAACATCTTCACCGAAAGCTACCAATCTTACAGGTGTGACACATTTCGCGTGTTCGCTCATGCGTCTAACGGTTTCCCAGGAAGTTTGCTTTCGGGCACGACGAGGTCGAGCCCTTGAGCGAAACATTCGAGGATCCCCGAAATGGCTGGGGTGCGAGCATCGTCGACGCGATGAGCACCATGGTGCGTTCGACTTCCTCGCAGACCGTTCGCGTGTGTTGACGCGAATTCTGGCAGTACATCATGGGGTTGACTGTGAGTAATTGTCTACGAGCATTTATCTTGGCGATGACGTGGCTGTAGGATTTCTTCAACGAGGCGCTCAACTTCACACAAGGCATTAACTTCAACGAGTCGAACACGGCGGACACTGTCAGGTACGTACCGCGCTTTGGGGATATGCCGCATCAGCGCTGAAAGAACGCGCCGGCAGCCTCTTCGAGAGCACCATTCGCTACGTCGGCGGGCTTATCAGCGCGTACGAGCTGAGCGGAAAGAAGTTCCCTTTCCTCGTGGACAAGGCGAAGGAACTCGCTGACAGGCTATCGCTTGGCTGGTCGCAGGTATCGCGCGCTTGCTCCAGATCCTGGCCTACACCATGCTGATAGCAGTCGAAGGGCACCGTCATCCCGTATGGCTTCGTAGATTTCAGTACAAACACTCCCACGCTTGATACGGTGAGATGCTTCGTGCTTGTTAGAGCACAAGGGCGTCGTCTGATTATCTGCTTTATTCCCGGTTAGTCGAATATTGCCGAGGCTGGCACAGTGAGTGAAAGACTTTCCACGTCCTGCCGCTCCCACATTGACATTGCGGTAACAGCTGACGCTTGAGTGGTCTCGTTTGAGCGAATATACGGGCAACGACACGTATCGACAGCTGGCCGAAGGCTCTGTGTTGAAGGTGGCGACAAACGTGAGTGCATGATGACTTCGACGTCTGAATTGGACGTCGTTCTGATGCTTCAGGAAGCCCGCCCCACTTCCAGGTTCGAACTTCTATCATTCTGTACTCGGCCTCAGTGCGCCTCAACCAAATGTCTGATCAGGTCTGGCTGCCCAAGGCATCGATCCAGCGACGAGTCTTCCCGTTGGCGGCTATGTCGTAAGTGCACATGTGCCCAGTGTCTTCGGGGCTGACTCTGCGCTACTAGACATGGGGTGGAGGATCTGACAGTTACTTCGAATATCTCATCAAATACGCGCGGCTCTCAAACACCGACGACGAGACGTTTGCGGACACGTGGCTCACCGCTGTGGACTCGTCTATCACGACTCTGATCAAGGTCAGTGCCGTGATATATTTTCCCGGAAGTGGTATTCACGGAAGTGCGTAGACCTCGACGGTTGGTAACCACGTGTATCTTGCCGACTTCGACGACAATCGACAAATCCGCCATGTGGGATCGCATTTGGCTTGCTTCTACGCCGGAAACTGGCTACTGGGTGCGTCCGATGGCTCTATCTTGCGTACGGGACTAACTTCCGTTGAAGGCGGGAAGTTGACCAACAACCAGACCATCGTGAACATCGCCTTGCAGCTAAACGACGCGTGCTGGAACACCTACGCTGGTGACGCGTGAGTACCTCGTTTGCCTGCGGAGTCGACTGCAGCTTATTAATAGGGGAGCTCAGAGTAGACCGTTTTCGTTTCCGTTTCGTTTTCAAACGCCTTTCGTTTTCGATTCGGCGCCCCGGCGTGATATTACATAATGTCACTCAATCTACGCCGCTGCGCGACACCGCCGCCATTGCTTTCGAGCTCTTCCACCAGCCATGGCCCGTGCTACCTACCACGATGAGATTATCGACGCATACATCACATATATGGCTATCCAGATGGCACTCATGCCTCCATCTTCAGCCACAGCTATGATGGAGCAGCTCCAACGCGATAGCTCAATCCTTCACACCATCCTATCCTCCCGCTACATCAACCCCCGTCCTCCCGTCGTTAAAGCCGGCAATCTCCAGCTTGCATGGGAGTATGCACAGGATCCTGCCCATCACCACCGCTTTATCAACATGCTCCGTGTCTCTCCCCACGTCTTCGACACTATCCTTGGCCTCATCGAGGGTCATCCCGTATTCCAGAACAACTCGAACACCCCGCAGGAGGATATCCGAACGCAATTAGCGGTGACCCTGTACCGTATGGGTCGCTATGGCAATGGCGCATCTCTCGAGGATATCAGCCGTGCAGCGGGCTGTTCAGAGGGCGCTGTGGAGCTATACACGGAGAGATGTCAGGAGGCGCTGATGTCCTTGCATGGGATGTTTGTACGGCCGCTAACAGAGGAGGAGAAAGAGGTCGAGAAAAGGTGGATTGATGAGCAGCTTGGTTTCACGGGATCCACCTGGAGGGAGGGATGGGTGATGTACGACGGGACAATTGTTGTCCTGTACAGTCGCCCCGGCCTCGACGGTGACGCGTACTACACAAGGAAGTGCAACTATGGGTTCAACGTCCAGGTATGCTGGATATCTTCTAATAGCTCCTGACTGACATATCTGTACACAGATTGGCAATACACCGTCGAATCTACGAATCGTTGACTATTCGCTTGGCATGACCGGTTCTGCTCATGATGCATCTGCATTTGAGCATACTGCAGCTGTCAAGCATACCGACTGGTTCTTCAGAGGTGACGAGTTTGCATGGGGTGACTCTGCGTACCCTGTCAGCTCGCGGACCATCCCAGTTCACAAGAAACCAGCGTCGTTAGACCGCTCAAATGCCTTATTCGACAAACACGTAGCTCGCCTACGCGTTCGCTCTGAACACACCATGGGTGCACTCAAGGGCCGATGGCAATCCCTTCGTGGCTTACGGCTCAATATCCGTTACAATCGGGACCATATACGAGCGTGTCGGTGGATTTCATGTTGCATCATCTTGCACAACGCAGTGCTCGACATCGAAGGATGGGCGAGTGGGACAAGCTTTGCGACTTGGCACTCACGTGCTCAGGAAGAGGACGATAGGGGGGAGCCAGATGATCCTATAGATGATGATATCACAGAGGATGATGATTGCGAGGCTAGGAGACGTGGCCTTGTGGCAGAAATAGTAGCCGCTCAACGAGCAGGACTTGTATAAATGAACAAGATTAAATCTGAGATTGTAAAGAGTAAGAGAGATATAATCAGAAAGAAGAAAGGACTGTGTAGCATTAAATGAGAGGCTGCAGTTAGAAAGGACAAAAGCAAAATGATCAGACTAAGCCTCGCTCCAACTCGTCTGGAACCACAGATGATCCTCGTCCAAGATCTCTGTCCAACTGGCTCTCATCCCAGGGAGGACTATTTTCTCTCTGGCTTGTCATCTCGCTCTCGGGCTCATCATCCGGAGGTGTCGATGCGCGCGGCAGAGATGAAGGCGTCGATGCAGCGGTTGACATAGAGCCCGTGCGTGAGATGGAACGAGCGGGCGTAGCGGCGGCGACAACCAGAGGAGGATTCTGAAGGCGCGATATATTTTCACGGAGATCTTGAAGCTGCAGCTGAAGGTCATCGTCAAGTGCTTCCGACTTGCGGCGATACTCATCGTTCGTCCACAAGCCAATCTGCAGCTCACGAAAGAGGCGGTCGTGGCGATCGCGAGCGTCTTGGCGAAGACTATTCATGTCATCGCGCAGCCTGTCGACAGCTTTGCGGATGTTCTCTTCCTTTGACACCGCAAAGCTACGCCTGCCACATGAATTAGTCCACGTGCATTACCAACAACTAGTATTACTTACTCGATGGACTCCTTCAGTATGTCTTGAATGCCGGTGCGTGACGTGGGCTTGAAGCGACCCTTCAAGCTCTCCAGCTTCTCTTCCGACAGGTGTGCGGGAGTCTTCTTCGCACTTGCTTGCGACGAGGGCGGCACGCGGTTCTCTTTGGGAGTGTGTGGCGTCTGCGGTGGCGATCCCGGGCCGGGTGCGGTCGCAGAAGAGTCTTGCGCGAGAGGCGCCGGGCCATCGTGAACGCGTAGGACGGGGTCTATGTCCTCTTCGCGCGGTTGCCGCACAGGTGGCGCGTCGTCGGGAGGCTGATAGTGCACTGTGCGGTGACCGTCCGGACCAACCCCAGTCGTGATGATGATCGGGTTTTCATTTGGGCGGGTGGCAAGGATCGCGTGAATTCGGGGGAAGACAGCGAACTCGGCCTCGATCTCCTCTGCACAGGATGTGTTAGCCTCCAGCGTGCTCATCGGAGATCACAAAATGAACTTACGCCAGATATTCTTGTGGCGTGCATCGGTATCCTCGGATGGGCCATCTGGCCCTATGTAGCAGACCAAATACTCATCTGGACCATCGTCGGCATCACCTGTGTCGACGATGGCCTCATTCCCAGTGAGGACACCTCCACCCGTGCACTTAATGCGCCGAACCTTGGAGTGATAGGTGATGCGTAGCCTACACAAGCCTGTGAGCACGTATGAGGCATCCAATAAGGGTATGGACATACTGATTTATTTTCCCGAGCACCTTTGCTCCCAGACTGACGAAATCCGAGTCCGGAGCATCCTTCCAGAGGATGCGAGCAAGCCGCTGACCCGCTGCGACCTTACTTTCTCCGCTTTTCTTCTGGAAAGATGTCAGTAACAAAGCCCAGATGATGCGTGGGCCACCTGCATACCTCACCACGCTTGTTACCAAACATAACCTTGCGATTTTGCGGCTGTTCGAGCTCCGTGATGAGCTGCAGGAGCAGCTCATTTGGCTTCTTATTTGTGCCCCAGCTGATGTTCTCCTCACGGGATTTCTTGCCCGGAGCTGTCTCAGGCTGGTCGGAGTCCGAGCGGCCGCGTTTCCGGGGCATTAAGAGAGTAGGAGAGTGTAGATTAAGGAGGTATCGCGAGGGAATGAGTGTGTGAGACACGAAGACGCCGCACAACGCGAGCGTCACCTAAAGTCACACGATTGTCACACATCGGGTCACTTATGCCGCGGGCCGAATCGAAAACGAAAGGCGTTTGAAAACGAAACGGAAACGAAAACGGTCTACTCTGAGCTCCCC
>JAHBBC010000084.1:0-30023 GCA_019915015.1 Auriscalpium vulgare | reverse complement strand
CGCCACGCCATCTCCCAAGTCGTCAGCCAGCGGAATCACAAAGTCCCTCCTGCTGCCCCTGCTCGTAGTTCAGCATGGCGGGGAATATCACGAGACGGACGTTGTCGGCCCTGCGAAGCTTCGAATGCACCTTACCGCTGCAGTCAAGTTCCTAGCGGCGCTGGATGTGTTCGACTTCGTCGTCTTTGGCGTCATCTCGCGAGGACCCCTGGCTATCGTTCCGTGCGCGTGGGCTCCCAGGCCGGAGGTGGACAAGGTACGCCATATCTTTGATCGTGATTCAAGGCCAAGGCTTACTCTTTTTGACTCGCAGCCATCCGATCCGGTGGTCCAGATCTTCGAGCGAAGCTGCCGTTTTTTCGACCTCTCTACGCCTGATGGGGCGTTCGATTACGCGGCGTTCCTGACATGGGTGCGCGTCGTCCATGGCAGGGCTTTGTTGGATAGGTTGGATGGCCGGGAGTGGGCCACGTTCTTGGAAGAGCGCGGCGACAAGTTCGCTCAATGGGCTATGGAAGACGACTGAATGTCATGAAGTTATCGCTCCAGTTGTACGACAGAGGCTTCTTTACCGTCTTCGGGCCCTCCGAAGGAATTGAATACACATGAAGGCCAGGTCGTACTGATATACTTTGTGACCCGCACTGTAGCCTGACTGTGTAAACACGTCTACACACCCGCGCCCTGTTTGGACCCGATGAAGGAAGCCAAGTAGGTCAAAGGACGAGCCCTGAGCCCTCATCCTGATGCCGTGTATCCAATATCCACCCACGCGCGCATACGATCTCCATACCGAATGATCATCCACATGCCCCTGAGCCGACAAAGCTGGTGAGCAAGAGGACTTAAGCTAATGCCAGATAAGTCACATACGCAGCGCCGAGCCAGGCAAGGGCCGCGGATAAGGCCGTCGTTTGGAGGAAGCCAATGGCATTGATGAGCGGGAGGGCCGCGGCCGTCGCGAGGGCTATAAGCGCGCCGCGCAGGGCGCTAACAGTTCCAAATGAGAACGTATGCGGGGGAGACAGGATTGTGAGAGAGCACACCTGGTCACTGCCATGATTTCTGCGCTTTTCGTGTGCGCGATGTCAACGAAGTACGTCGATATCGGGGATATGACGCCAACCACCTGAGCCATACGTGAGAATGTTCAGCTACAGAATTCAGGAATAACATCAGACGTACCCCGATTCCATTTAACAGTAGCCCTATGACATTCAAGGTGATCCCCGGTGCGCCTCCAACGTAGTGCGTGGAGAAACCACATAGAAGAATGGAGGTGGGGACGAGGAGAAGGCCGCTGAGGAATGCGCCGCGCAGCCGGTCCTCCGGCAGCCAGACGCCGCCGCGTCTACTGCGCAGCGTGACAATGATGCGGTCAGAGATGTGTCCAAAGATGGGAGCACCGACTAGGTATGTTATCAGGAAAGATGCAGATGTAAGAAGACCAATGCAGCGTACTCATGTTGCCAAGGCCCGAAGGGAGGAAAATAGCTCCAATGACAGCCTCATTGGTTATCCCATAGCGCGCACCCTATTAATTAGAGCGTGAGCCTGGACGCATCTCTAGCAAAGAAACAGGCGTACAATGGTATAAGATAGAGGTATGAGCAGCACTGGGTGTTGAACCGGAACATCAGCGTCATAAATGTACACGACGCTCGATGCAGCGCTCACCATAGTCCGTAATCACCACCGCCGACCCTACAAAGCACTACATACTACGTCAGAATCGCATGGAATCAGAAAACGACGCAATCACCAGACCCAGCACGTTCGGACTCTTCAACAGCGCCACGCCGCCGAAGGGGTTTACCCACACCCACCGTGCTTGCTTTGCATCGGACCCGCCTTCCTCGCGAAGCCTATCGATCCCTCTCGCGTGCGGGTGGCTCGTTTCGGGGAGCCACGCGTACGTGGAAGCGAGGAGCGCAATCCCGACAACAAAGAGCGCGAACTGCATGACGCGCCACGAGGCGTAGTGCGCGGCAAGGCCGCCGGAGAGAGGGGCAATCGCAGGGCCAATTAGACAGGACTATCGACAACGATAGACCATGAGTGAGAAGTTAGTGAAGACAACTGGGAGGGCGCTCACACCGAGAAAGATGCCCATTGCCTGCCCTCGTTCCTCAAGCTTATAGATGTCGCCAATAACTGCAGCGCCTACGGAAAGGGCGCCGCCCACGCCGAACGCCTGAACTATCCGCCACGTTAGGAGCTGGGGGACAGAGCGCGCGAAGCAGACGCCGAGCGATGCAAGCGCGAAGATAGGAAGAGAGGACAGGTAAATGGGCCGGCGACCGTCTAGGCTCTAGTGAGTGAACAGGTGTGAGGGCGTCCTCTATGAGCTCACAGAAACCAGCGTATGTCGCCCATACGACCGTTCCGATCGATTCGCATAGGATAGAGAGACTCACAGCCAAACTGGGCAGCGAACTCAGCAAACAAGTATGATGCGGGCATAGCGACCCACTTGATGACTGGCCCAGAAGAATCAAACTCCCGAGCAACTTCTGGTATCGAAGGCACGAATGATCCGCGACAAAGACTGGGAGGCAATTCAGTCAGTTGCATTGCAGAATGGTCAATTACGCACATGGGACAAGTCCTGAAGCAGACACCAAGGCCACTATCACGCGCTTCCGCGCGGGCGAGAATCGCTGATACACAGCGTCGTGCAGCTTGACATGCGCGTTCGTTGTACCATACCCGTCCGCCTCACCGCCAGGTAGCAGAGACGTGCGCTCGTCCACGAAGAGAGGAAAAGACTCCGTGGATGCCGTGGGGGTCATGGTCGCCGCAGTCGAAAGGAGGGTCAGCACACGGGCAGTACATTGGAGCTTATGAAGACGAGGTGGGCTTCCCACTCGGAGCTGAGTAACCAGTCCGAACACAACGTATGTAAGCAAGTAGTGATGTGCAAGCCTCTCGACTTGGCCGACTCTGCGCTGCTAGTTGGTTGCAAAGACTGTACAGTCATCTATCAGCGTCCCAATCAGTTCCCAATGAGAGCCAAAGCCGGAAAACGACATGTAACACATGGAGCGAGCGAGGGTGAGTCTTGACAAGACTGAAGAGCTCGTGAGCCTGGGGCCCGCGTTAATTGGCCTCGACGTGGTCGAGCCGACGCAACTGCCGTCGCTCGCGGTCGCTGAGCGGGTCGTCCTTTGGCTTCTTTGCATACATCGCAAATCCCTTTGTCGCAGGCGAACAGCCCAACGCGCGACTTCCACTGTTCAGTCGCATGGCCAACTCGCGTCAAGGTATGTTTCTAAGACGAACACACCTATGGAACAGGAGTCTTATGCTTTGAAGCGTTCGGTAGATGAGACAGCTGTCGTCCAAGCCGCACGCGCTGTCCAGAGCTCTAGGCGGCCGTGGCCTGTGCTGCCATGGCCTGTGCTGCCATGGCCTGTAAGAAGAACCAGAGGTTCGCAGACATAATGATGATAGTAAAAGTAGAAATGAGATGCAGTGAAGATGCAAACGCCGGGTCTAGCAACGCCCACGTGGCAGACTTGGGCTGAGCCAAACCAAGCCAAACATTACTGCAGAGCAAGCCTGAGCTCGATTCATCTTTCAACGACGTGTATATTTCAGCCTATCTGTAACCGAAGACCAGCTTCTGACCATTGTATCCACATCATGATATCTACCAGTGCCGCCGTCCCAGACAGCGGCAATTAATACTATACACAAAGCAATATACAGCGAGGATACCCAATCCAGGGTGGGCATGTATGCGTGTAGCCTTGATCCATGATGTGCTAATGAGTGTACGGCGCGCGGCAGGATCCTATAGCCTTCGCGCGGCCGGAACCAGGAAAAATGACAAGAATGCGATGAAAGGAGGTGAGAAAGATGCATGAACGAGGCGATGAGGAACATAGCGGATGATAAGGATATCGATACAATGTGCGCGTGGATCCAAGACGTGTCAGAGCAGTGCGAAGTGAGCGTGCGACGGGAGATATGCAATGCAACAAGAGAGGTGGCGAACGTAGCAGGCCCGGAGTGCTTCGGCGCGCCGCAACGGACTACGCGCAGTCAGCGCTGCTGACCGCTTGCGCAAGCTTGCTGGGCCCAGGCCGCGGTACCACGCGCGGGAACGCGCAGTTCCGGCGCACGGTCGTACGGTCTTTGTGCCGGAGACGTAGGATCGCGGCGAGCTGCGGCACGGTGTAGATGCGCGGAGGCGCGAGCGCCGGAAGGGCGATGTTTGCTAGCGCGGGACACACGGGGCTCGGGGAGGCTGCGCCGGGGCTGAGGCCGGCGGGTTGCGCAGGGCTGGTGGACGGCGCGGTTGGCGAGGGTGGGGGAGGAGGCGGTGTGCGAGGTGCGGGCGGAAGGGAAGTGATGACCAGGGCCCTGATGGGACCTGCTGACGGCAACGGCGTCAGAGGGGCGGTGTCAACGTCCATGGGGGCCACGCTAGAGTCGAAAGGGAGGTCGACCGAGCTTAGAGACGCGTCGATATCGACATCCATCGCGATATCGCTCTCGGGCGCCTTGTTGCTCGTAGACCCGTCCAGCGAGACGCTGCACCCCTGCTCGCGCAGATGTGCCTCCAGGCGCGCTACAAGCCGCAAGTCCTGCTCCCGCAACGTCCCGTCGCCCGCGACGCGACTGTGCGGCGGGTACGTGAGGTCGTGGATGAAGACAAATGTCGAGAGACTGCGGTGCACGGTCGCGGCGAAGTTGAGATCCGCAATCACGCGCTTGCTCTTCTTAGCACGCTTCGGCGTGGGGGCACTGCTGGCGTTTGATAGAGGTGATAGAAGCGGTCGCGTGGTGGCGCTGGGAGAGGTGTGATGCCGGCGGGCGTGAGGGTGCGCAGCTGTGGTGCGAGGACACGCGTCAGTGGCATGGACGGGGAACAGCAACGACGTCGAGCGCACCGTGGGTTCGAGGCAATGGCAATGCAGCGGAGCGTCGCCGTCGAACACCATCAACGGGCAGAGGCCGTTTCAGCGAGGACGGAGGGATGACCGCGCAATTGAGGTGATCCACGTTCTCGACGCGCAGAACATTGTCGTGGACTCCTCCAGCGTCGACGTCGGGAAGGGGATGAAACCGGATGGCGGCGAGGGCGATGGCTTCACCTGGGTCTGCGTGGAAGCGCACGCTGCGCTGGCGTTCGACAAGGCCACCGTCGGCGAAGCCTTGACAACCATGCCAGGTGCGCGTCTGGAGACGGCGGTCGCGCTCTTATGTTCCCCAGTACGCGTCGGCGCGACAAAGTAATTCGTCTTGTCGCCGAGCGTCGTGCGCGCCACCTTCAGTCCTTGCTGGAAGTACAAGTGCAGAGTCGACTTGCGTCGTTCAGACCTGCAAGACGCCCGTACGTAAGTGATTGGAGCGTCGGGAGATGTCAAAGCACGCACATCGTCAAAAATGGCGGGAGATCGTTGCGAACGACGGCCGGCGTAGCTCGCGGGGTCGTGGAGGGTCGTGGACAGGTTGAAGCGTTGGTTGAAAGTGAACACGCTCACCCCTTAGCCCGCCTCGTGGGCAGGGTCGTGCCGAATCGCCGGATGCGCCTAGATATCTCACTTGATATCGCGGCAGCGAAACGTACAGGGCGAGGAGAAACTCAGAAAGGCCGTCGGGTTTGTTAAGATTGGTGGCTGCTTATAGGTCGCAAGTAGGTCGGGTCCCAGCCTGAGCAGCAGGCGTCCACGCACTACTTACCAGTGCGCAGTGGCGGCAGGGCCCGCTGCCGATGACCTACCGACTCTATCTCCCCACTCCTACCCTAACCCCTGCAGCCGCGCCAGGAGAAGATAGGATGCAACCCGCAAGGGTCTCGATGAGGGCGATAGTAGGACCAACTCGTTTTGTGAATGTCTTGCAGAATGTTGCGCTCGGGTGTGGATCAGGTGTGGATAGAGGTCGATAGGAGATCTGTTATCTAAAAGGGCGAGATCTAGGCTCATAGATGCCGATAGTAACCGGCAATTAGCATGCGGCCTTCAAGTTCACCGCTTGACCGTCATTCCCGTTCTCTAACCGTCCTGCCCTCTACCGTTGCTCATGCTCCCATCCTCTCGCATCGATGAGGCCTCGGATATTTGTCCCTCAAATGGCTCCTCAGACGACACCCCGGCAGCTTGTGCGTGGCGGCGCCGGCGCCACCTCACAAGGCCATATTCGCAGAATCGCAAGCACAGCGCATGTCGTCGTGAACCAGGACCCAGAAAGAGCACAGTGTAGAGGATGGGAAAGACGGAATGCATTCTAGGAGGCTGGTGAGCATTGTCGTGTGTCTGCTCTTGCCCGAACGATTTCTGACGCGCAGAAGTCTAGCCAACTACGCCTAAGTACCACGACCACGATATCCTCTCTCAGTTCAGCCATGGCCAGCGCGTCTCGATCTCACTCTGTTCTGGAAGCTCTCCGTTGCTATATCGCCGACAGCACTGTGCGCACATCAAGAACGTTCTCGTGGTCCATGCTCAGTGCTGACACTGCGCTCCGCTGTCTACCTGTTGCGTTTATGTTCTAGTCGACGCCGCATCCGAGGACCTCGAAGACGGCCACTCAATCGCCTCGAGCTTTTCGTTCTGGAGCGCGGGCGTCTTCAGTTGGTCATGTACGGAAGCCATTGGCGAGACATTTTCTTAGGCTTGCAGCTTCTCTGTCGACGCGCGTGGCTGTCAGTGTCAGGAGTGCATTTCGCGCTCGCTTTTCTGCTCGCTCGGTCTCTGACTAGAATGTCTGATTTCTCATAGTATCCAATTCACTTTAGAGGCGGATACAAGTCATTACACGCTCACAGAGACAGCAGATGTATTTGGATGTCGGCGGATGATAGTAATAAACAGTATAAATAAATTCTGACAGGTCCGCGTCGAGACAGCGAACCTGAGCGATACGAGTAACAGATAGGAGGGGACCACGGAAAGAGTCAGAGCCATTACGGAAGAGAGAACGCAACCTCACGAATAACGAAGAGATCAGCGCCAGCTCTGTCGATGGTGCCCAAGTACTCATCGTGCGGAAGGGAGCCCGGAGCAACCTCGAGGTCCCCGTCGACCCTCAAATTGGGCGACAAAGACACTACAAGACGGAGCGTCTGGGGAGAATTGAACACTTTCGAGATGCTTGGAGTGCGTTGATCCACTGGAATGAGAGCCTTTGCCGCCGCCATCCTATCTTCGTCCGCCTCCTGGCCGAAAAGGGCTTCTCTCCACGCTAGGGAGAATTGCTCGCGTGAATACCCCGTTGTGACACCTGCGGCCACCGCTAGAGCACCCTGTGCGCGATCAAGCATGTCCCGAAGCTTGAGTCGGTCGAGCGCCTTAGAGTCCTGTGGCATGCATCAGCGTCGGGCGACCAATAGAAGGTGTTGTGGCGCACCTCGTCGTGTTCAATAAAATACTGCCGTAGCTCTTGAACCTCGCTGTGGAGGGACTGAACGATAGAGTACCGTTGCTCTGACAGGTCGGAGGCTTGCCTCGCCTTTTGCAACAAGCCGAAGGCCTCTTCGAGTGCCTCGAACCGATCTTCTAGTGTCAGAGCGGGCGCGTGAACGATGGCCGCGGGATTGGGGCCAGGTGTGGTATGCTGCTCCCGAGGGGTAGCAACGTCAGGGGAAAGACCGCCAGAACCTGGCGGGGAACCGACGAAGGACGACCTGAGGTGCGTCGGAGATGTGGGCGGTGTTTCGAAGGGCGTCACTGGCAGGGGTAAGGCATCTGCCCTGCCGGAGAGGCGTCGAACCGTCGACGCGAAGCGCTGCCACTCACCATTATGACCGGGGGAGAAGATGCCCCAGGAGCACCACGCGACACTGGCTCAACGTGAGTTGAGTCGTCATCAATGCGCATGTTGATGTTGAACATATCGTTGAGGGTTGAAGATCGAGACATCATGGATGAGAGAGAGATCGCTGAGGTTGCGGTGGTTGGCTGAGTGAAGATGGCGCCTGGCGGTACCGCCGTCGGCCGAGCCGTCTGACTCGATTTCGCGGCGACAAGGTAGCTTCTCTCCCTGCAGCTGCAGTGCGTATTTGAGTTTGCCGTCTGGAAAGGGATCGACGTTCATCCCAGAGCTGGAAGATGTTGGAGAGGTTCAAGCGCGAGGACTCTACTGCCATAGCAAACTCGTGACTTCAATTAATGAAGCCGCACTGCAGTGGCATCGCTCGCGATCGTTCATCAACCCCCGGTATGTTGCACCCACACCTGGATCGATGCAGCAAAAGTATGTTCATGTCTAGTGAGAGACGGTACAAAGATTCGACTGAAAGGTCCGTAATAGATATCCAGCGTCCGGCAACCCCGGTCAGGCGAATGGTACGAGTAATGTAAGGGAATAGATAGGAGGGTGGCCGCGCAAAGAATTCAAGGCCAATTAAGAAAGAGAATTCGCAACCTCACGAAGTATTGTGAGAGGATCCTGGTCAGTGTCAGCTCTGTCGTGGTCTAAGTACTCACTGTCGCGCGGAGGGCTTCCTGAACGAGCAACCTCGTTCCCGAAGACCCTCAGATTGGGCGACAGGGTCACTACAAGACGGAACGCCTCTGGAGAATCAAACAGTCTCGAGATGTTCGAAGTGCGTTGGGACGCGGGATGAGGTCCCGTGCCGCCGCCATCCTATCTTCGTCCGCCGTGCTGGAGGCCCGCTCGTAAAGGGTGCGCCTCCACGCGAGGTGAAATTGCGTGGGCGAGCAATCCTCTGTAAGATGTGCGGCCACCGCTAGGACACTCTGCGCGCGATGGAGCATGTCCCTTAGCCTAAGTTTGTTGAGCGCAGGGCTGTCCTGCAAGACATGTCAATGCCAGTGCACTAATGGAATATGAATCATCGCGCACCTTCCCGTTTGCAATGAAATATTGATTCAGAGAACGAAGTCCCTCAGCGAGGGAACAGACTTGCTCAGCGATGAAGAGACGCTGGTCTCTCATGAGTCGCAAGTCTTCCTTGAGGGCCTGGATTTGTTCCATAAGCGGCGTCTCACTAGCGGTTGGGCAGGCTGATCCTGAGGGGTGACCAGTGATGGCTGGAGAAGCACCGCTAGAGCCTGACAAGGAGCCGACGAAGGACGACGTGAAGTGCAGCGGGGATTTGGGCGGTTTCTCCAAAGGCGCCGAAGGGTAATCGTGGGTTGGAGATTGAGACATTAGGGGAGCTCAGAGTAGACCGTTTTCGTTTCCGTTTCGTTTTCAAACGCCTTTCGTTTTCGATTCGGCCCGCGGCATAAGTGACCCGATGTGTGACAATCGTGTGACTTTAGGTGACGCTCGCGTTGTGCGGCGTCTTCGTGTCTCACACACTCATTCCCTCGCGATACCTCCTTAATCTACACTCTCCTACTCTCTTAATGCCCCGGAAACGCGGCCGCTCGGACTCCGACCAGCCTGAGACAGCTCCGGGCAAGAAATCCCGTGAGGAGAACATCAGCTGGGGCACAAATAAGAAGCCAAATGAGCTGCTCCTGCAGCTCATCACGGAGCTCGAACAGCCGCAAAATCGCAAGGTTATGTTTGGTAACAAGCGTGGTGAGGTATGCAGGTGGCCCACGCATCATCTGGGCTTTGTTACTGACATCTTTCCAGAAGAAAAGCGGAGAAAGTAAGGTCGCAGCGGGTCAGCGGCTTGCTCGCATCCTCTGGAAGGATGCTCCGGACTCGGATTTCGTCAGTCTGGGAGCAAAGGTGCTCGGGAAAATAAATCAGTATGTCCATACCCTTATTGGATGCCTCATACTGCTCACAGGCTTGTGTAGGCTACGCATCACCTATCACTCCAAGGTTCGGCGCATTAAGTGCACGGGTGGAGGTGTCCTCACTGGGAATGAGGCCATCGTCGACACAGGTGATGCCGACGATGGTCCAGATGAGTATTTGGTCTGCTACATAGGCCAGATGGCCCATCCGAGGATACCGATGCACGCCACAAGAATATCTGGCGTAAGTTCATTTTGTGATCTCCGATGAGCACGCTGGAGGCTAACACATCCTGTGCAGAGGAGATCGAGGCCGAGTTCGCTGTCTTCCCCCGAATTCACGCGATCCTTGCCACCCGCCCAAATGAAAACCCGATCATCATCACGACTGGGGTTGGTCCGGACGGTCACCGCACAGTGCACTATCAGCCTCCCGACGACGCGCCACCTGTGCGGCAAACCGCGCGAAGAGGACATAGACCCCGTCCTACGCGTTCACGAGGCCCGGCGCCTCTCGCGCAAGACTCTTCTGCGACCGCACCCGGCCCGGGATCGCCACCGCAGACGCCACACCTCCCCAAGAGAACCGCGTGCCGCCCTCGTCGCAAGCAAGTGCGAAGAAGACTCCCGCACACCTGTCGGAAGAGAAGCTGGAGAGCTTGAGGGTCGCTTCAAGCCCACGTCACGCACCGGCATTCAAGACATACTGAAGGAGTCCATCGAGTAAGTAATACTAGTTGTTGGTAATGCACGTGGACTAATTCATGTGGCAGGCGTAGCTTTGCGGTGTCAAAGGAAGAGAACACATCCGCAAAGCTGTCGACAGGCTGCGCGATGACATGAATAGTCTTCGCCAAGACGCTCGCGATCGCCACGACCGCCTCTTTCGTGAGCTGCAGATTGCTTGTGGACGAACGATGAGTATCGCCGCAAGTCGAAGCACTTGACGATGACCTTCAGCTGCAGCTTCAAGATCTCCGTGAAAAAATATCGCGCCTTCAGAATCCTCCTCTGGTTGTCGCCGCCGCTACGCCCCCTCGTTCCATCTCACGCACGGGCTCTATGTCAACGCTGCATCGACGCCTTCATCTCTGCCGCGCGCATCGACACCTCCGGATGATGAGCCCGAGAGCGAGATGACAAGCCAGAGAGAAAAATAGTCCTCCCTGGGATGAGAGCCAGTTGGACAGAGATCTTGGCGAGGAGGATCATCTGTGGTTCCAGACGTTGGAGCGAGCTTAGTCTGATCATTTTGCTTTTGTCCTTTCTAACTGCAGCCTCTCATTTAATGCTACACAGTCCTTTCTTCTTTCTGATTATATCTCTCTTACTCTTTACAATCTCAGATTTAATCTTTTTCATTTATACAAGTCCTGCTCGTTGAGCGGCTATATTTCTGCCACAAGCCACGTCTCCTAGCCTCGCATCATCATCCTCTGTGATATCATCATCTATAGGATCATCTGGCCCCCCCTATGTCCTCTTCCTGAGCACGTGAGTGCCAAGTCGCAAAGCTTGTCCCACTCGCCCATCCTTCGATGTCGAGCACTGCGTTGTGCAAGATGATGCAACATGAATCCACCGACACGCTCGTATATGGTCCCGATTGTAACGGATATTGAGCCGTAAGCCACGAAGGGATTGCCATCGGCCTTGAGTGCACCCCATGGTGTGTTCAGAGCGAACGCGTAGGCGAGCTACGTGTTTGTCGAATAAGGCATTTGAGCGGTCTAACGACGCTGGTTTCTTGTGAACTGGGATGGTCCGCGAGCTGACAGGGTACGCAGAGTCCACCCATGCAATCGTCACCTCTGAAGAACCATTCGGTATGCTTGACAGCTGCAGTATGCTCAATGCAGATGCATCATGAGCAGAACCGTCATGCCAAGCGAATAGTCAACGATTCGTAGATCGACGGTGTATTGCCAATCTGTGTACAGATATGTCAGTCAGGAGCTATTAGAGATATCCAGCATACCTGGACGTTGAACCCATAGTTGCACTTCCTTGTGTAGTACGCGTCACCGTCGAGGCCGGGGCGACTGTACAGGACAACAATTGTCCCGTCGACATCACCCATCCCTCCCTCCAGGTGGATCCCGTGAAACCAAGCTGCTCATCAATCCACCTTTTCTTCGACCTCTTTCTCCTCTCTGTTAGCGGCCGTACAAACATCCCCTGCAAGGACATCAGCGCCTCCTGGACATCTCTCCGTGTATAGCTCCACAGCGCCCTCTGAACAGCCCGCTGCACGGCTGATATCCTCGAGAGATGCGCCATTGCCATAGCGACCCATACGGTACAGGGTCACCGCTAATTGCGTTCGGATATCTCCTGCGGGGTGTTCGAGTTGTTCTGGAATACGGGATGACCCTCGATGAGGCCAAGGATAGTGTCGAAGACGTGGGGAGAGACACGGAGCATGTTGATAAAGCGGTGGTGATGGGCAGGATCCTGTGCATACTCCCATGCAAGCTGGAGATTGCCGCTTTAACGACGGGAGGACGGGGGTTGATGTAGCGGGAGGATAGGATGGTGTGAAGGATTGAGCTATCGCGTTGGAGCTGCTCCATCATAGCTGTGGCTGAAGATGGAGGCATGAGTGCCATCTGGATAGCCATATATGTGATGTATGCGTCGATAATCTCATCGTGGTAGGTAGCACGGGCCATGGCTGGTGGAAGAGCTCGAAAGCAATGGCGGCGGTGTCGCGCAGCGGCGTAGATTGAGTGACATTATGTAATATCACGCCGGGGCGCCGAATCGAAAACGAAAGGCGTTTGAAAACGAAACGGAAACGAAAACGGTCTACTCTGAGCTCCCCTAATGTATGTGGAATGTGACAGTGGAAGGCTCGGAGCAGCCGACAGAAGACAATCACATAGGTCACGCAATGTGACATTTCGGCCTCAACGTCGACTGTGCCTCCGTCCATAGCCTCCCTGGGCCTCAGTGTATGCCACATGTCTCCGCCTCTGAAGACTGACGGATGTCGATGAATAGGCAAGCAGTTTCAGTACTGCATCATTCTGCACCGACTCCGCGAATGTGGCAGCCCCCACTACGGTCCCAGCGTACAAAACAGCATTAGCGTGGGTCAGCCGCAAGACAAGCTCAAAGTCAAGCGAGTGCACGTTTCGTGGTGAGTGGCTTCAGACGATTGTCTCACAAGCGCTTCGTGAACAAACGCTGTGGCCCGTCGCACGTCGCCATGCGGCATGCGCTGAGGCCAACAAGCTTTGTATTTATAGCTTAACCGTCTACCTCCCTCCTTCCTCTCTCTACGTCCATCATCCTCGACACCATGCCTCCTGAAGCAATTCCTCTCGAACGCGATCCCCATAGAAAATATATGCCCCCGTTCGGTGCATACTTGGTCTTGACTCTCGATGCTGTCGCCACGGTAGCGAGTTACGACGATCCCATTGCGACAGCAGCGGCCCAAGCTATCCCTCAGCGAACATATGTTGGATATGTTGAAAGCGTGGGGCCATCCTTACCCATCTGGAGGCTTTTCCTCATCGCTCACATTCCATCCCAGGTGGTTGGGATTCCATCACGTCTTCGCAAATATCATGAGTTGTCCTGCGTCCTCCTCTGCAAAGGTCGCCCTCAGCCGGATCCTGCGCGGGGTATCAATGAGAAGTTTTGCGTTCCGATAGGATCTGCAACCCATCCCAAAGGCCGCCCGAGCCTCCATCTTTGCCGCCGCATTGGAAAGACCTTTACCAGCACACGGTGTCTTTTGAAGCCTTCCGCTTTGCTACTAGACTCGTGGACTATTGGGCGTGCTCGTACCTCACCAGTCAAGACATGCAAGACTTCGATGACGCGTATAACACCGACAAGGCATGCGCATACGAGAGGCAGGAGAAATACAACAAGGCGTCGAAATGTGAGTCACCGGCGTCCGCGCTCTTTGTTTCACAGTACTAAGACTTTGAGATGTGGATTCAATACTTAGCGCGAGCCAAATTCGCTCGATCACCACTTCACCGCATTCCTCGATTGCGCGGGCAGCTTCAACGCTACGGAGGATCAGGAAGATCTCCTTGCTTCGCTCGTGCGTGCCATTAACAACACGCAGAATGCAACGGAAGATGCCGCCTCCGCCCATATCGAATCTGCGACCACATCCCAGCAGGTCATTGATCCTTTGGATGAACTTGCTGCGCGTGTTGCAGGTGAACTCATTGGAAACGAAGACCCGTTTGACTGCATCATTCCCATTGTAGATTATGGTACCGATCTCTCGACCGTCACAGAGCTTGCTGATGGTCGTTCGCTGAAAGCTGACCTCGACATCCTTCGACGGTGAGCCCTCCCCTTGTTAAAGAAAATCTTTCCTGATTTATCTGTTGTCTTAGAATCTAGATCGCCGCTGAACAGCGCAAGCTCGAATCACGCAAAGCCGTCGGATCTTCTCCACTGCCGACAGTCCAGGGTGCATATGAGACCCGCACAATACATCCAGTGGACAACAATGCCGGCTTGTGACTGGTACCGACAATCCAGGCGTCCGACTGACCGGATGCTCAGCTGTGTGAGTGATCATTGTGAACGCGCGTGTCATTTCTGACTCTTTGTTTATCAGCAATCCCGCAAGCCTTTCGGTCCACCTCGCTACCCGATCCTCCCAGTTGCTCCACTCCCGCGGTCGACACTAGTAGCTCAGCTGCCTGTAGCCGTCCTCGACCATCTAAGGCTCACGCTCTTTGAAAGTGCATATCGGCATTATGTGTTCGCCGCGCGAGGATCAGACCCTCAGGTGCTCGACACCGACTTCATCGGACTAGGGAAGCAACGACTGCGCCGGTGGCCGGTGACCGGCACGTCTCCTATGTACCCGCGTATGTCAAATGTCATATGATAGCGCGCGCCAGACCCGTTCGATAATTTAGATGTGTAAGAAACGTGGTATATAGTATGCACAAATGTCCAAGGTGAAATGGATGCTGGAAAACCTATGCGGAGCTACTAGTTTCGTCGTCCGATCGGAGACAAGCCCATCATCACAGTCTTTATGCCTTTTTTCCCTCTCTGACATGGGCGTATTAGCACAAGTACAGAGATCATGTTATGAAGGAATGATTACCCTTTGAGAGAACGAGGAAGGCGGGATATCATCGACGACGATGCCTGCATCGTGTTGGACTTGTCCCGAGCCACCTATCTGAATGACATACCCGTCAGGCCGACTTACCAAAGACGGGCAAATGAATGTATACCTTTTGTTCCTCTTTATATTGCTTCACCCAGCGCTGGAAGGTAATGAGAAGTCGTCGAATGATATGGAGAATGATATGTCACGTACACCATATTCGGCATTCGCCTCCTGCAAACGTTCATCCGACAGCTCTTTCCAGGTTGACCACTTGTGTCGAGCGACCTTTTTGAATGCCGCGAAAGATCGCTCCTCCGCCTGGACAGGTTTCCTCGATGCCCATTTTGTAGCCCCTCGAAGAAGTCGGAGTCGTTGCTCTCGTAGCTGATGAAGTGGCCTGAATGAGAGAGCAATGATAAGCCCGTCGTCCTCCCAGTCTGCATTTGCTTTGAGGTAAAAGGTCTCCTGTCCGGCTGTGCGTCGAGGATAGAGCGGCACAACGAAATGACGCAGGACCGCGGGAAGCTTCTCCACTTGGTTAGCCTTGCCGCCAATCGTGCCTCCACAGCAAACTAGTACGTTGAGGCCTTCCGCATACGTGATCAGGACAGGTCGTGTCTTGGTCGGAGGATCTCGATCCTTTGTTTGGGGAGGTCGACCAAGCGCCATGTTCATGGGTGTGTGTATGGATTCGTTTGATGAATGAAAGTCGCGAATGGCGCATTGCTGCAGCTGCATTGGACCGATAGACGACGTATGGAGTAGTGCTGCCGCGGTTCGGTTCTGAACCATGGTTCGAACCTGAACCAGGTTCGGTTCGGGCTTGGTCCGGTTCAGGTTCAAGGTTGAGCTGAACCTGAACCAGCGGTCCGGTTCACGGTTCAGCGGGTGGTGAACCAAAGGGTATGGTTCGAACCTGGTCCGAACCAACCGAACCATGAAGTTTTTCCCAACCTCTGTGTTGGCAAAACTAATAGGAAATACAATGTGCTTACTAGAATAAATGGTGAATGAGTACATGAATTGCTATGAGGGGACAAATGCAAAAAAAAATCTCAATCAAATGGATCATCTGCCCTTACAATCATGCGCAGGAGGCTCCGAGTCACCGTTGATGTCAGCTGCACGGCACCTGCTGGTTGCGTATTGAGGAAGGCTGAACATGTGATGTGCTGCATTCTACATGTAGCACTAGCAGAAGAAATTACTATGGGTGGCGGTGATGGGCACACAGGTAGTAGGGTGGTAAGCTGTCTATAACCATAATCCTAGAGCGCTGGAGGGCGCCAGGTCGCGGGAGGCGGGAACAGCCGGAACAATGAGGAGAAAAATGGTCGCAGGGACAATGGCCAACTGGGGCGGTACCCGAGTTGCGTGGGAATGTTGCGAGTTACAACGTCAGCGATAAGTTGGGAGGGCGTGGGCTGTGCGTTCTGATGGAAATCTGATGAGGGCGGAGCTGGGCGGCGAAGGTTCGGCGAACCAAGGCAAGAGAGCCAGCGGAGGGAGGTGACACGGTGGGAAGTGTCGGGTAGGTGGCAGGGAGGGGCGCGGTGCTGGTGAACCATGAGAAGTAGCCTATGTGCGCACACATAGAGTGTACTGGTACAAGTGATGACTAAGCAATCTACCCTTGGGAGTCGACACCAGAGACTTCACAGCTCAAGAATCCGCAAGTAGCGCTCCTCGGGCACCATAGTGAATCACCATAATGGGACGCCATGGCTTGAACACGAATCTGTGTGGTTCTTAGCTACACTTGGCAATGACATATAGCCTTCTTATGTTTCTGACTGAAAAATAAGCAAATTTGAATTGGTTCTTGGTTCGAACCAAGTTTGAACCAGAACCGAACCAGCTGAACCGGTTCGGTGTGGTCCAGTTCGGGGTTCAGAAATTCTGTGAACTGAACCAATGGTCCGGTTCGGGGTTCCAAAAATTTTGGCCTGAACCGGACCGAACCGAACCGTGGCAGCACTAGTATGGAGGATTGATGTGTTTTAGAAGATGAGTTGGAGCGCTACAAACAGGTGGGAGATGAGATGCGTTGTATGGTGCGGGGACATTGCCTGCTCTTATACGTAGAGTTGGACGCGTACATCCTGAGGCCTGAGATAGCGCGAGTGATCATCCAGACAATAGACACATTGATCCTAAACGGTGGGGGCTCGTCGTATAGCAACCTAGCTTGTTGGTTGAAGAGAACAAGACTATTCAAGCAGTTCCGACGTCGCGTGCGGCAGGCCCGAGGTGAAGCGAGAAAACAAGAATGCAGGAACAACAGATTCATTCAAACACGCCGACTCGAATACAGTCACCGGTCGTCAAGTAGGCGCATGTTTCTCTTCCGAAGAGATGGTGGCATGGGAAGATGCGCCGTGCCGCCGTAATGACCCGAGGTTTTGGTGCGCACCGGCCACGTGTTGACCGCGTGGGACCAACTCTGAGGCCGCCTTTGTACTTAAGCTTGAACCGGTCAGATACGTCGTCACCTTGCCCTCTTCACCCGCCACATTTGTCTCAAGAGGATGTCCCCCGTCCCTCTGGTTGACTACGACCCTGATCAGGACTATACGCCACCTTGGGGTGCTTACATTGTCATTACTCTCGACGCTGTCAAGACGGTCGAAGTATACAAAGATTCCATTGCAACAGCAGCGGCCGAAAATATCCCTAAAAGAACGTTTGTTGGATACGCCAACAGTGTGAGCTCATTATTACTACTGTTTTCTTTTTGTTTTTCTCATATTCTCTCCTAGGGTGTGGGCGTTCCATCGCCATACCGCAGATATCACGAGTTGGGCTGCGTCCTTCTTTGCAAGAGTCGTCCTGAGCCGGATCCAGCGCATGGAATAGAGGAGACTTTCTATGTGCCTGTTGGATCGTCCATCCATCCTAACGGCCGCCAGAGCGTCAACCCGTCGCCACCTCTGCCATGGCAAGACCTGTACCATCACACGGTACCCAACACGAATTTCCGCTTTGCCACCAGACTCGAGGACTACAGGGAATGCTCTGTGATCAGCGGTGATGAAATGGAAGAATTCGACTTCTTCGCCTGCTCTGACAAGGTCCGCGCACCAAAGAGCCAGCGGAAGTACGAGAAGGCGTTGCAATCAAGTGAGTTGTTGTGTTTTCCTGCTTGCTCATTTGTCTCGCACTGACGTACCACGCCTCAATCGACAGCATGGCGCCGATTAGCATCCGCGCTTGGTCTTTGCAAATTAGAGGGTATCCCGCGATTGAATTCTTCGCACGCAGTGAACAAATCTGAGGACGACTGTGATCTTTCCACTTTGTTCAGGTATGCGCTGGAGAAGATGGAGATCGACGCTAAAGACACGGCTGCCAATCGTGAGACGCAGGAGGGCATCCTTGGGGAGGCCGGCGAGGCCGCAGTGTATGACCTGTACGGTTACGAGGACCCTCGGGAGCGGTATATCCCCATTGTCAACTATAGCTCCGACCTGTCGACCGTTACTGAACTTGCTGACGGTCGCTTACTGGATGCAGATCTCGCGGCTCTTCGAAGGTGAGTCAGTGCAATCCTTTGCTTGTCCTCAATTCGACCGCGGTCATAGGGTTATGAGGGATGCCGAGGAGCGCGCCCGGTCCGCTCCAATGATGCCAGTTGACACTTCGTCGCCGCCAATCGGCCCAACCACTCCCGCGGATGACAGCACCTACTTGTCTCCGCTGTCGAACATCCTGGCGCCTGGCCAAGCGGATCCTCGGCTGTGTAGGTACTCCTTCTGAGCGCGTGGGACATATCTGACTCCTTGAATTAGCGACACCGCAGACCTACCAGTCCACATTGCTACCCGATCCTGCCAGTCGCGACGCTTCAATCCGAGTGATCAAGAGCGGCGTACCGTCTGATTCGGGGGAGGACACATTATCACCCCGGAAGAAATGTGAGCTGTCGCTTCTTTCCGTTTCGATGCATCTGATCTGATGCCCGTATGCGCAGCGTTCTTCTCTCGGATGCTGTCCGTCGCGACGTTGGGATGCATTTCATCACAGCACGCTGAGCCTTCGGAGCGCGATTCAAGGGCAAAACTTGTGGCCGAGGAGGAGACACAGCCGACCGACGTCGAGGCGAAGCTCTTGTCCAACCTGTGCCTTGGGCGTGTCCCATCACTTTCACCGCCATCGGAACCGACATCGTATTCGCAAGCCCCTCCGCCTCAGCCCGACATCCCGACACTATCTCCACATGCCGCATCCAACCCTGACAAGGAGATGGCTTTCTATGCGCGTAAAGTGCCATACATGGTCATGTCTGCCCCGCCAACGATACAGTTATACGACGCGGACGCACTCATGGGGTGGTCTGCTGCTGAGCCGACCGAGACACACGCGGACGCACTCATGGAGGCGTCTGCTCCTGAACCAACCGAGACACACGCGGTCGCCGACACATTGCCGAAGACGCTTCCCGTTCCATCAGATTCGCCACAAGTCTCTCAGTTGGTGATAGCAGCCGCACATGACGAGTCAGTCATGGTCAGGTCTGCCCCGCCAACGATGCAGTCATACGACGCGGACGCACTCAGGAATCCTGAGCCAACAGAGGCACACGCGGCCGTCGACACGCAATTGCGGAAGCGGAAGACGTCTTTCCCTCAATTTTTTATCGGTTTGCACCGCGTGGTCAGGGTGTAACTTGACAGAGTCGACTCGTCGCCTTGTAAGTTTAAATTTCCGCATCGGTAGTCGCCATCGCGGGCTATTTGTTTACCTCTATCTCGTTTCCCTCTCGTCCTCACTATATCTCGTTTCCCTCTTGTCCTCACTACATTACGAACATTAACGCTTTTGCTCAGTCGTCATCTATCTGTCTTGTATTGTTCCTTGGCGCTATGTACCCAAGTTCTTGTTTACAACAATTTTAACTATTTATCCGTGATTGTTGAGGAAAATGCGGAACTACTTCATAAGAGTAATGTCAAATGAGGGTGTATTTCCGCCCGGTCATTCATGTGGACACATACCGGAGAAAGGGAGTCGGCATTTGCACGGCGACACTGACAGCTGCGTCCTAGAGGAAGTGTACACGCGGAAAAATCGGAGCTTGCACATAGGGTCGGGAGCGTCCTAGGAACGGAGGCGTCAGCGTCAGATTTCAGGACATCATCGATTGTCCTCGCCTTCCTGAATTACAAGAGTACAAGGGAATTCTACGCCTTGAGGAGTAACGGGTTGACATCGTGCCGGGCTTGTGCGCGACCAGACGCGGCTTTGTCTTGTACCGGCCTCGTGTTCCAAGCCTGCCGAAGCAGCTATCGTGATGGGTGGCGTACAGGTACTGGAAACGCGAAATGGATGCGCACAAGCGGGGACCTCATGGCGCGTCACGTCGGAAGCTTTTTGGTTACCAGAGCGTCGGGAAAGCGAGGCGTTGTATCACTGCCCCGGATGGATATTGCTGTGAAAAGCTGTGTGACTCAGAACGGGAGGCAGGCGTACACGGCTCGAGAAGATCAGGCAAGCAAGCCATATGAAGCGACGGGGAATTACACGGCGGCGCCCAGCGAGACACAATAACATGCAGTTTGAGCACAAGAACCAGGTTCAATATGCCGTGTCTGACGCTAGAGTAGCGAGATGTTCCTGCGCCATCGATCGATGGCGCTATTGTCTCCTGCACCTTGTTCTCGGCTGGCAGATTCGCGCCCGCGTCGCGGTAGTTGTATGAGAAGGTATTGAAGGGACGCCGGCACGAGTCATGCACGTCCCTGTCAACCAGACAGCTTCGAGAAGCGATGCGGCGATGCGGCTGCGACTGGAAGATGTGGGAGGCGACCGCAGAACCGCGTGTGATGGGCGCAGACTGGACCAGGAAGACATTCCCGAGCGAAGCAAGTATCGGAGAAATCACAAAAGGAGAGAAGTTGCGTTCTAGCCTAGCCGCTGCCTAGGGCGTGGTGGGACAGTGACTGAGTAGCGTCCAGCTGTCAACCGAACGCCATGATGAGCACGCACCTGCTTGTGTCACCCGGCCTCTTCGCAAGAACATCCACCGCCTGCCTGTGCGTATTCGATTTCTAGAGCTTGTGAGGCAAGAGATTGCGCACTGGCCGCAACTGTTGAAGGATTCAGAACAAGCTTCAGCTGGCAACTCGTCCGAATTGAACTTGAAGGACTTCGGGCCCTTTCGGGCCTGCGGGCCACGCGGGCCGGGCATGCCATCGGCCGCGTTGACTCTCTAGGTTGATCTGCGCACACCATCATCACCGCCTGCAGTCCTCTGTACTCCAAAGATCTACGACATCGACGATACTCTAAGGCCTAAAGGAATCTATTAATGCTGTCTATACGCGAGCTGCTGCGCACCACCCCGTGCAAGGTATGGGCACGAATTTGGGCGCCCGCTCGACCGGACTCCGACTGAACAACGGACATCCTGAATTCAATCTTCGAACACGCGCTGTCGTCCATCCAGATCATGCATGAAGGCTCTCTTATTTCCCGCCAATCTCTGGCTCAATCCTCCATAACACCTTCGTTTCCGGCGACGCCTTGCGCACCAATTTCACCCATTCCTCATCCACGTCGCACTGTACCACGTCCAGCTCGTCCAGCCGATACCCCGCCTCCGCGCGAGCAGCCAGACACCCCACCAGTGCGTCGGCCAGTCTTCGTGCCGGACTCTCTTCCATGCTCGTTTCTTCGTTGCAATCGAGGCGCACGCCGACAAGAACGAGGGTCGTGAGCGCCGGGAGGACACAATGCGCAGCGTCGCTGGGGTCGAAATCCGCGCGTCCCCAGGGAGTCAGAACGACGCACAAGGAGAGCGCCACGTTGCTGTCGACCGCGAGGCGTCGCACGGCAGGCGCATGTCTATTCCAGTCGAGCGATAGCATGCTATCAGCACGAAAACTGCCCAGCACAAGGGATAGCTCCTTGAGAGACTCTGAAGAGAACGCGTCCAATGCTTTTTGAATAATAAAGATCGGATCCCACTCTGTTTCCATGTCAGCCTCGACAGAGAGGGCTGGCGAACCATCGTGTCGCCAGGTGTTGGTCTTGAAAGAAGTGGCTGTGAATATGACCTCCAACCGCGCTATTCGCCTGCGGTACTTGGACGTATGCTCGCCCGCGCTCATGGATTCGAGTCCGTTGTCATAAACCTCCGCAAGTTCGACGTCCAATGGCTCCGTTACGTCGAGATGCAATTGGCAGGCCACATTGGCCGCGGAGGGGAGGGAGAGGTGCGCGAGAAAGATTTGGGCGTCCTGGAAGGAAGAAACAACGTCCAAACAATCCATCCGGGGGACTGAAACAACGCGAAGTGGTCCAGCGTCCAGGAACTGAATCACGTCTGCTGTCAAAAGTGAAAGGTTGATCTTGAGATCCTCGAGCGCGTGCATGCGTTCCATCGCGTCCAAAATGTCGCGAAGTGGTGGAGGGGGGTTCCAGTCGCTAGCATCCCGCAGGTCCAATGTGACGAGATGTGTGAAGAGTGGCGATGTCCATGGTATGTCGCAGAAGCCGTCCGCGAAAACACGAAGGTGTCGTAGCGTCGGTGAGCATCCCCCCATACAGCTGTCCGGAATATTTGACGAAGACCAAAAAGACAGGAAGATTTCGTTGAGAAGCGTGATGGGTGCATGGAGAGCAGCGAGTGTGTTCCTGTGGATGCCAATGCACAGGCTTTGTGTGCGCCATATGTTCTCATTCACGAGAGCGGTCTGCCAAAACGGCTCGGGCCTGGCGTCGAACTCGAAGGATAGGATTGAGTTCCGCGCTCGCTTGACGAATGTGGCTGCCCAATCCTGTCCGAATGGCAAGGATATATTGACCCAGAGGCTTTGATGTTCCAAGGCGACCTGCCGCCAGCGTCGACACGTGTACGTCACCGCGAGCCATCCTAAGGAGGAACATGACCCATAGTTTTCCGTACGGAGTCGCTGGGGAGCGTCGAGTTCGGCGAGGAAGAAGAAGACGGACGCGAGGAGCTCGGGAGGGACGTGGGCGGCGGGAATGCGGGAGTTGTGCTGCTGGCGGAGCGCGAGCAAGGCGGCATCGATGGATTGGCTACGCGCCTCATACACCTCACGGAGCTCCTGCTCTGCCCGGGCGATGGCAGCCTTCTCGTTCTCGAACTGAAGGAACAGTTCGCGCTTCGCGTCGCGTAGGGTGGTCTGTGCGGTAGCCGCGTCGTCGATGATGTGGGAGGGGACCGGGCGCAGGACGTCGTCCGCAAGCTGCGATATCCTGGAGCGCACGGTGTTGGACCAAAAGTTCCTGCAGTCTTCGGCATGCGAGCTGTGCTGGCAGTTAGCAAACTTCCGACACGCGACAGGTGCCAACCCTGCTGACCTTGCACTAGTATGCTCCTGGGGTTTCCGGTGCATCGCAGGCTTGAGGTATTCGAAGGGAAGTTAGGAAAGAAATGGAAAGACGGAAGTAGCGACGAGTTCGCGACGATGAGTTGTCGAGGAAGGGGGACATAGGCGCTCATGCTTTCACTGTAAGCGTCGGTTGTATCTCGGGCGCTTGCTTTGCTTGTGCTGCTGTGAGACGACGACAAACTTAGCTTGTTCGACCGCATGCTTGATTGGCCAGTCAAATTTGAGAGAAGCCACCGTGCAGAACAAGATTGGCGATGGCGAGGACGGTGATTCTTGGGTGATTCCGTGCTGGCCACAGACTCCAACGTGCAAAACGTCTTCGGGACTCGGAGTTTGATGGTGTCGCGAATCGCGCTGTAGTCAAACAAGCTAATTGACGTGGCGAGAAACTTTTGGTCGGATATGTCACCAAGATTAGAGTGGCCAAGTTACAAAACGGTGACGATGAGGTGAAAACGTGTCGTAGAAGCTCTACGCGACGTGACAATAACATATACTATCGTTGCCCCAGAGTTGAACCGGGCCCCAGAGGTGAACCACTCGCGTCCTAGGCCATCACTGCCCTTGAAAATATTTACACGATATTCTGGCTATGTATTCTACACACTGTAATATTTTGAGTGCTGTATGTCACCGAAAATGTGCTGTGTGGAGGATATCACAGTGAAAGCGAGGTCATATGGCCGAGACCTAAAAGTTTGAGATAGTTTATATTTACATAAAATTGGCAAGGAGTCCAAAATGAAGATCTAAGAATGTTGGAAATTTCTCCGGAAGGGAATGGGCAAGGCAATGTAGAGTAATAAGAGTTTGAGCTCACTGACGTGATTCTGCGTGACAGTGGGCAGCGAGATCGTCGTGTGACATCTGTGACTTCAGCGCTCGGAGAATATGGTTCAACTCTGGGGCCCCCCCTCATTTCGAGGTCTCCTCAGCGGCAACGTTCCGACTGTATTCGTAGCACACATTTAAATCTGAAAAAATGCGAAATGTGTAGGCAAGATAGATCCCAATCGAACTGTCGAGTTTTCGTGGGGAAATGTCATGTGCTGAGAGAGCTACGAGGCAATATGTGAAAACTGGTTCAACTCTGGGGCAACGATAGTATATAAACCCTGTCGAACAGTGAACCCGACAGTCTATCCAAAATTTTTGCCAATTGGCAAGTCTTCTTGTAGAGCGGAGAGGCACCTGAGAGCGCTGAATCTTCATCGCATCGCCGTGAAGGTAACTTCTGACGGCTGTCCCCGCCGCTCCCACTCTTCGTCTATGAGCTGCAGACGGGCTTTCGTGCGCTGCTCAGACTCGGCTCGTATTCTGTGGAATTGAATGAAGGGTGGGTCAGAGGATGATGGATGAAACTCACTTGTCGATGACGGCAATCTCGTCAAATAATTATTGTGCTCCTGAAAACTCCGTCACAGTGGATATGTCAAGGTCGAAAGAGGCGACGGGTATGGATTGATCGCGGGGGTCTTCTTTATCCTGCCATGCCCACAGAAGCCCCTCTGAAATTTCATCGACAGAACCAGACTCTGAGTTCGTACTATGGCTTTGAGAGTCATAGTCGTCGCTCTCGTCGCTCTCGTCGCTTTCAACATCAATGTCGCCGGACGCCTCCCTAAGCTCATACAGTCGCTCAGTATCTTTGGCAAAGCACATCTTGACCCCGGTAAATTCGCCTAACGACAGCATGGGGGAGTTACTGTGGTCAAGATCGCCACCGGTTTTTATACGAAAAGTGAGGCGGGACGAGTAGTGGATGAAGAGGTTGTTCCAGGGTAAAGGAGGTGTCGCAGTGACAGCCGGATGCCCAGTCGAAAGAGTGGCTGGAGCAATGGGTACGCACATCGTCTCGTCGATGTGCACAGATGATGAAGGTTGCGGAGGCCCCATGCTGAGGATAAAGCAACTGCATCGATGGTACCTCCGTGAGGCGATCGGCAAATCGAGGACCTGAACCAAATCAGCACAAGGAAGAACTGCGTGAATGGGAGGTGACCTGCCTGGGTGACGTATCCAATGTATTTTTTGCTGTGGAGGGCTTTCGCCTCTTCGATGGCGACAGAATCTTCTAACGCCTCTAACGTGGCTGCCGGATCCAATGTGAACACAACGAACGCCCCCTGTCCAGGGTAGAGCCAACTTTGGCGCGACACCGGCTTCGTTACGTCGTATCTCGGGGTGTACTGAGTATTCATCGCGGTAATGGAGGAAGAGGAAGTGGGGCGTTTGAGCTAGTCGCGGCTGACCAGGTGAGCTCTTTCAGTGCGTCCGTGGGCGCTTGGCCCGTGTGGCGCGAACAAGACAACTGCGCCGCCCTGACAGTCATACCGCAGAAGAAGAAGAACAACAACAACAACAACAATGAAAATAAGGGAGCGACAACGCGAGGAACGCATGGCGCATCGTAGACACGTCTCGTCCGCTTGTGCCATGTGCTTGGTGCCTCTTGCTTGTCAATCAACAACACTCGTGCTCGCGCGTGAGGACTGCTGCTGGCCATCGGTTCTACCTAAATCAAAGTTTTTTAGCCCTCGATCTGTTACTTACACCTGCACGCCGGGCCCGCCTTGATGCGACAATAGGAACTGAAAACATTCCTGGCGAGCGTCAAGCATCTTGATTGTATTCTGACCAGCTCGGGCATATCGTACAATGCCGGCACTGGCAGTACCATCACAGACCGTCAAGAGCTTACGCACTGCAGAGGCTCAGCAAAAATGGAGAGCAGGCGGATATGTAGCGTACTCACTAGTTTTCGCCGGCGGGCTGGTGATGAGATGTAGCGAAGTCGCCCACTCCTGAGACGATGGGCAGAGCAAGCCATCCGGAAGTGCCGGCGCAATTGCCTTCCGGGTGTGGAACTGCTCGAATTGACGATGGAGGATGTTGAACTCTTGAGCAAGAGCGACGTTGCGCGGCGGCAGCACCTCGGGGAATATCCCACGGTCTGCGGACCGTATGCCCGCGCCGAGACCCTTGCCACCATATAGCTACCGTTCCCACGCTCAGCTATGCTCAGCTTCAACTCTGCGGGCCCGTCCTCTCGAGCCCTCCACCGGGTACTGTACCCATCCTGCACTTGCTCAACCCGCGTGCCAGAGGCTCGAATTGCCGGAGCTATGCGGATCCACAGCCGGCTAGCGTCGCGACTGTCGACATCATCCTCACTCCTGACGCCCTCCAGACTCCAGTACCGACGACGCGCGATCGCCGCACGCATAACGATCGTATGAACCGCTACGTGTCACTGCCAGACATCAACGCGGATATCTCCACCGCAGGAGATACCGTCGAGCTTTTGGAGGAGGCAGAAGTGATCAAAGGCCCGTCGAATTGTCGTTGCTCTTCATATCTTGCCTGACATGGGAAGTAGGATCATGGTGGAGGCCGAGTAACGCATGCACGCAACAAGATCTCCCAATGTGTTGGATCATCCTACGTTGTCAGAGTCGTTGTGCAGCACGGAGCGACCTGCCTAGCACATGCCGGAAATCGATGTGGTTTCACTCTACAACCGTTCGAGAGCTACGCAATTCACGCATGAGCCCAAACTTAGTGCGACGAGGCGATCTCAACATACGTACACAAGCGATCATCGACCAAAATTCCGTACGTGTGTTGGTCGCTGTTGATGGCTTCGTAACTGCTCACACTTCTCTGCAACAGACCTTGCTCTCGAGCCCTGAGCGTCGCTACGCTCGGATGTCTTCCGCCACGCTCCACTCTCTGTCCGACTCACTTCTGCGGAAGCAATGCTACCATCATTGCTCATTTCTGCAGTGACTGATGCTTGTCGCAGAGCTAATGGACGCACGTCTTCCATTTCAACTGGCTTCGACGAGATTGGACGAGGCCTATGCTTCTATCTGACACAGCATAGCCATATCGACCCTGTACCTTCCTGCGCGCCCTTAACTCTACGACATCTCTCCGACGACCCACCAGGCATGCTATGGACCCTATCTTGCACTTGGACGGACCTCACTTGTACTCGAGTACTGCATGAATGACAGTATCGTTGTTTTACGTTTTTGCTGAAATGCTGAAACGCTGAACGCTGCTCTTGAGTCCGGCGGAATGAAAACAAGGGACGGAGTTTCAGCGTGTCTATCAACTGTTGTATTCACCCGGTAAGAAATGAATCTCGCACGGAATACCCAGCTGCTGCCATCGACCGGGGCTATATCCCAGTTGGGGCATGTGGATCCAACGAAGTGGACGAGCACGCGCGACGGCTGCCATCGTTCGAAGGGCGGACACGTCGGCCGAGCAGAGCGATGACGCAGAGACAGAGAGAAGGAGCGCGCAAAACTAGTGCACTCTGGCGATGTGGTCTATTCCGCAGCAGGATACTAATGGCGGATACAAGATACAAGAACATACGCACAAGCTCCTACCTCTCAACGATGACAGCGCCCGAGCAAAAGAAGCCTGATGGCGTCTTTCGACTCGGGTAAGATTACTCGCCTCGTGGAACATGGGCCGTCTGATATTCTTTGGATGTTCTTTTTTAGGCGGGCGCGCTCTGCCATAAATCCCATCGCTCGGAACAGACAACGCCGAGAGCGGCGGAATTCTCCACACTGCCTCAATGGACCAGCCTCAGGTCCGCCTGAGATTCGAACACTCGTACAGCCGACTCGGACCACGCGTTGCAGGCAACCGCCCGGAATCCGATCCAGAAATTCGTCGGCATGTGGAACCCCTCGTCCAGGAGAGAGCCCATCGCGACGATGCCCCCCAAGCATGTCTCTCAGAATTCGAGGCGCAGTCTGCTCTGGCGAGCGTCGAGTTACCCCTTCTTCGCGACTCAGATGCGCTATGCGCGCCGGCCTCCCGGCCGACTCCCGTGCAGCCAATGCGCTGGTGGTGCCGTCGTGAATGTCCGTCCTTTCCGGTAGTCACTGGGCCACTCGGTCCTCACCCTCTGGACGCTGTCAATGGCCAAGACAAGCATGCTCTTCCAAACGTAATCATAGTACTAGTAGTAAGTCCTTGTCTCGAAAGCAATGCGTGCAAAAGCACGCATGTTGCGCATGGTCCGCAACAAGCGCATACATTCACCGCCTCCGCCCCATGGTCAGAACATTGCTCTGGATCGGTTTCGGCCGTTGCTTCTTCTTCTGAGAGCGTCTGCTCGTATTGGTGGCCTCGTCAAGTGACGAAGGATGCTCCTCTGATAGGTTGAAGTCAATTCAGAGATGTTCAGCATGGGCGATGCACAGACCTGCGGGTGGATTGCTTCCCGACGTCTGCTATGAAGAGAGGCACAATGAGTGCCGCATATTCAGAATATCAAGTATAACAAACCATGGTAGGGTCTGGGCTGGTTGTCGACGCTGAGGGTCCACCCGATGGCCCAGGTATTGTGCTCGAATCTTCTAGGCCCGGGTTAGCCAGAGCTTCAGCCTTGTCCTCTGATTAGTACAGATGCAACAGTATGCGACAGCGACGAGCACACCTCCATGATTGCATTGTAATTTGCTACAGATTTCTGAATGTCGATACATTGTCAAAAGCTTGCCTCGTGTGAAAATTGAAGCACAGACCGAATACTCGTCTTTAAGCGCTTGCCTAACCGATGGTTTCGCCACTTTTTGTGTCCATAGATCACCTCGAGTCTTGCACATCTTTTTGAAGCTACGAAAGGGTCCGAAGTCCACACGAGCCCAAACGCCATCCACGATTACGGGATCCCCGAGTTGATGCTGTGCTCTGAAGGGGAAGGCCAATATTTTCCCTTCACGCTGCCACTGGACTGTGGTGATGAGGCGGAATGTTTGATGACCTGCAGTCTGGAGGGGTTCTATTGGCATGACAAAATGTCGGAAAACTTCCGGGAGGTCTTTCACGTCTGTGCCACCGAACGTGGATGTGGTACAGACCCAGAAATCATCTCGACCTTGAGAGGTCACCAAAGATGGACGACCGCCATTGCCCCGCGGTCCTCTTCGTCCCCCAAGAAGTCTTCTGTAGAGAGCCATATGTGCCATTGTGTGCACACTCTCATAGGAGTAATAAAAATTGGCGACGTATCCGTCATCCGCAGTAGTATCTTGGTCGTCCACATCAGCAAAAGTGCAGAAAACTTGCGGCGGATTGTGGGGGTTACAAGTGGTTATCTTAAAGCCCCGAATCTTGTAACCAAACCCCAACTTCATATCTACCCAATTGACAGTGCCTCTGACTCTGTGGACATATACCCTATATCGAAACTACAACATTCGAACGAGAGTTGTGTCAACATGTCGTGACAATCGACCACCAGAAATGATTCAAATATATTGCTGGCAAGTTGTAACCATAAGGGCTTTCAGATAAGCGCTTGTAAGCCTCACAAGTTTTCGGTACTTTTGCTGATGCATGTGGCGACGGAGGGAACGGATTGATAGAGAGTCTCCCGCTGGAGGGAGTGGCACGCTGAAGTCTGGAGATGCGCCGTAAGCTTGAAATTTGTCAGTATTCTTGCCTATACTGCTCAATGACAAACCTGGTGTCGAAGTCGTCGTATGGACGGGCGGAGATGGGTTGGTCGTCGCTCTTTGAGAGATACGTTCATCTTATGAGAAGCAACACATTAAATTACGCATAGCCTTTGAGTTGTTCACGTACTGTCGGATCAAGAACAACAGACGTTGCAGGCACAAATGGGCGTTACTTGTAATCGGCCGGTTGCCAGTTGAAGGGCGGCGTCCTTATTCAAATTGTGCTCGAAGACTTAGTCAACAATGGACAACCAGAGAGAACCGCCAGCGGCTCATTTGAGGTCATCATTTATGATACAGTACGAGTAGAACGCTGTACAGCGCCAGTTTTTTTTTGGAAAGATTGATGTTATTGTTTGACACGGTGCGCGCCCCCGCTGTCTGAGTGCTGTGACGCGCA
>JAHBBC010000083.1:0-30496 GCA_019915015.1 Auriscalpium vulgare | reverse complement strand
GCCGAGCGTCCCGCAGGCTGATGCGTTCGTCGTCGCTGGCACTGCGGCTTTTTGGCAGCCCACAAGGGTGAGAACATCGCAGGAGGAGCTATAAAGTCTGCCGCGCGTTAAACCCCGCTTCCAGCGAGCCGGAAACGCCCGTCTTGTTGAGGACGGCTGGAGCGGTAGGTGGCGACGTACAGAGCTAGGCTCCTGCGCGGGTGAGGTCGTCAAATTGACGTCCGATATGACGCCGACTGGAGCGGATCGTGCTCGTTGACCCGGCGTCCGCGCCCCTGCTCTGTCGCGGCAGTGAGTAATTTGATGGAGCGTGAGCCAGGCCTCCAATTGTCAATGAATGACACGACGCGCCAACTTGCGCGCAGAGATTGGCTGCCTGGGCCCCGCGGGACAGTCGGGGATGAATGGATGGGAAGGTAAACGAGGCGAGGCGCATGTGCGTTGGGAAGCGCTAGCACAGGAAGTGGACGACCTGGAGGAGCGAGGCGAGGCGACTAAATGGTCGCGCGGCCCTTCGGTTAGCTTTCATGCTGCTTTGCAGACAAAAAAGCTCTGACGCACATCGGGGGCAGCTGGACCGAATGTGTATGCGCACCGACTCGGTGGTCATGCGTCCGGTCCTTGAGAACGTCGCCGCGGACGGTCTATCGACGATGGGCGAAGCTTCTACTGATGGATATCAAGTATCTGGCCCGGAGAAAGCAGCGTCAGAAAGACGAACTTTTCGAATGGGCAGCCAATGTACGGCGCACCGTTGGACAGCATGATCGCCCAAGAGTTTAAACCGCCCTGCATGTGGCGCATCATTGCAGTCATCCAACATGGAGAAGTGGACAAGTTCCGACGTGCAGGCGCGAAGATGCCAGGTGAGCGCGAAGCTGGCGTGCTGGAGGATGGCCTGAGCTCGGAGGCGCCCGGCGGTAACTCCCACGGCATCAACCGGTCCGGGTCCTGCGCTGCCTCTTCCTCTTCCTCTCCCGCTCTCATCAACTGTCCTCTCGCACATACCCTTCCGTAACTCTCAGAACAAAGGCAGAAATTATCTTCAGTGGCGACCACGCAAGCCGTCCGACACGCCTCATGGATCAATCACACCCAGTCGCTCGCACCGGCGCATCGCCCGTTCTCACTAAGCTATCCTCGGTGCGTCCCCTCATTGAGCACACTCAATCTCAGACTGAGAAAGACTTGTTTCTGCCATTCGATGCCAGGAGCTATCACAGTACGGAGGTTCAGATCCTTGGCGGCAACTTCCACAGCCACGTCACCCGCAGCCCGCTCCTCCCAGGCCCACTCCCTCTTCAAGCTTCAATTGTGCAATTGTACTCCCACTGCAGACTATCCTGAACACTAAGCGAAGCGAACTGACATTAGATTGCCGAGGCGATCGATCAGGCGCCAGCTTTCCATTTCCAGTTCCGAGTCGTCCGACCGCACACACCCGCAACAGTTGCTATCGCTCATCCTCGCTATCGCCCGAGCTTGTGCGTCTCCCACTCATTTCTGCTCGCTGACATAGCTGTGCAGTTTGCATCTCGCCCTCGCTCGCACTCTGGTCCATCTACTATTCTCTATGCTCGCATTTTACGCGCAATCTGTATCACCATGCCTCCGACCCTCGTCACCCGGCCCGCAGGACGCGCATGGATAAGATGGCGTCCTAACGCGACACCCGGAGTAGTGAGGGCGGATCGCCCGCGAGGTTTGAGCGGGAGGGCGGATTGTATGCGCTGGGTCGACACAGACGAGCACGTACAGCGGAGGCATGGGGCTGGAATAACACTTTTTGCGCCAGGTGATGCTACCCTCATGACCGCTTCCCGACACGGCGCCACCCTGCCACTCAAGCTCACCGCCGTCTGCCCCGTCGCCCGCCCATCAACGATGTCTGGGCGCACGGACCTCACGACACGTCGGCTAGGACTCTCCCGCCCGGTTTCTAACTGCCCTTCACCTCACCCCTGGCAGACGCCCAACGGCGCCTCCGCACGCTAGCGACCATCCGGCAGCACAAGGAGCAACCTTCGTACCGTTGGAGCGTTTGTGGTGGCATGGGCGTCGGGCGGGGCTAGAGTGCCAAAGAGCGCGGACGCGAGGATGGCGGCGGGCGCAGTACCTCTCTGTCTGTGCGCGCTACTCTACGGATGTTCGAGGCGACGTGCTGAATACATGCGTTGTGGTGCGTGTGATCTGCAGGGCATGCAATTCAAGGAGCGTGCTTACTGTGTGCGATGCTGGTGCGCGGCATCCTGCTGAAGCCTGGCCTGTCAACTCTCTGCTCGCGCATCGCAGCGTCTCGTGGATGCCTTTGACCGCGCTCTCAATAGCGCTGAGCTCTGGCATCTTCCAATTCTAGCTCCTTGCATGCTGTCCGAAGGAATCTATATGTTTCCTTATGCACCCACACCGAGCTAAAACACAAATCTCGAGGTCTAGAGCTACGGTGCTGCGCTTCGGTGCTTGTTCGCGCACCATCTTTTGGAACCGCCAGCAACACGCTTTACAAGCAATTTCTTCGTCAAATATACCACCGTGACGTGGTGGCAATATGCAGGTGCATTTCTAGCTGTCAACGAGGCTGTATCCGGCGACTTGTATCTATGATACTGTATCGGGATAGAAGAGGTACGCTCACCATATGATGCCTCCCGCCCAGCTTGTTTGCTGACTGATTGTTTCCCCCTTCTCCAGCGATCACCAAACTCCTTGCATCGCGCCTCCATTATTTTTCTTGCATACGATACGTGAGCCTCTCGTTGCCGTCAATTTCTTCATCCACTCTCGCACACTTGCACCAGCTGTACAGCCAGCTTGACGCCAGTTCACAATCGACTTGCCGTGCACGCACGGCGCCATACCTCGTCCGCTGCACACCGCATACTATCGGGCGCCCATCTGTCACCGCCCGCCCGTGGGTCCTCCGCATGTCCGAATATGCGTATCCCACGCACAGCATCTCGACATCTTCCTGGTTGGCGCTCTCTTAGTGTTCTTGTACTTGACCGCAAGCAGCTCCCCATGACATCTACGTCAGGAGAAACCCAGAGTGTAGTGTAGCACAAACGAATGCACTGTAACGCTGGGCTGGGATTTGGTGGGCGGTAGCTTCCGCTAGGCGTCGGCTTCTCTGATGTTCGTCAGCAGGTCCTGGTCTGGAGTTAGAAGCCGGACAGGTGTACAGCATCATCATAGCCGCCGCCATGCATTTTCACGTAACGCGCATCGCCCTTTATCATCGTCGATCTGCCTGTCTGTTGGGGCACAGCCCTCGGCCTCCAGCGTCGTACACCGTGCCCTTTGTTCTTCTTCTCCCTACTATCATCTACTCGCCACTGCGGCCTGCACGCTTCCCCTACAATGCTACCCACCACCAACCCGAGCACATTTCACTCTTTTGAGATTGATCCGAGGCTGGACAGTAGTGTAAGATAAGAGTCGACACGAGCAGGAACAAGAGCTAATGAACATTACAGGCACACATCAAAAGGCTTACTCTTCAAGCCACGACAGCCCTATTCGCACTGCCGGACACTGACCTAGGACAGTGGCTGTTCCGTGCAGATACGTTCCGAAGGGGAGGAAGCTTCTTCATGGACACAGATAGACTTGATCTAGCGTTCGTGGAGTATGCAAAGTCAGCAATGATTCTACGCGACTTGACCCGCAAGTCGCAGATTCAGTATAGCGACCAATGGCGCTACCTCTTTCAGGTGAGCAATCACGGATGGATGGTGTGCTAACCCTCACATTATCTCTTAGCATCAAGGAGAGATGCATAGGCATCTCATAGCAATTGCATCGACGTTGAACGGAGAGAATCATGGGAAGCTACCAAGGTCATGCGCATTTCCGGACCTCGCAATCATGAAGCCACTCTTGGATGGAAGCGACTGGGTCATCCCCGCAGACGGGCCGTCCAGACACGAGCCTCCCCCTCTCCCGTTTCTCGGGTCCCTGTCAACAGAGGAGTCTCCGGCGACAGAGAAACGGCAGAGATACGAGTCGATAAAGGAAGAAGAGGACTCAGAGCACGAGAACCATGAAGAAGGAAGCAGCTTGATGTCGGTCGGCGGATGGCGAACAATGAATCAGTCTGCATCGCCTCCGCCCTCATCGCCCGCGCAGACGGTGTTCCACTCCATGTCGCCTTTTGAAGGCCCAGATCGACCTTCCAGGTGAGTGCTTCGTTATGGAAAGGAATGCAAGAATGGCTGACTCGAGTTTTGTCCCCAGCGCCATGTCTGTGGACGATCACATGTCGATCCCAAGCTCTGACAGATTCAAGTCTCGCTCGCTCTCCATTGCAAACTCTGTCAATACGCAACACTCGTACAACATGAGGATGAACACGTACTACGTACCACCGTCATTCCCGGGACGGAAGGAATTCATGGAGTACTCAGGATCACAAGCTCGGCAGCTAGCGTTTCCAACTGCTGAAGCTTCCACTGACTACGAGTACCATCTAAGAACGTTCCGCCGTGAGTCTCATAAATTCCCCGTCTGCTCGCTATTTTTCTAGCTGATTTGGCTTGCAGAACTCAGGCTGTGTAGCGGACACCAGGGCGTGGTCAACTCGGTGGCGTTCTCCCCCGATGGCAAGCGCCTTGTCTCGGGCTCGTGGGACAGCACTGTTCGCATCTGGGACGCAGAGACGGGGCAGCTGGTGGGAACGCCGTGGAAGGGGCACACAGGCATAGTCTTCTCTGTCGCATTCTCCTCCAATGGCAGGCGCGTCGTCTCGGCACAAGGCAATACCGTCCACATCTGGGACGCAGAGACAGAGCAGCCGATGGGAACGCCGTCAAAGGGGCACACTGATTGGGTCCGGTCTGTCGCATTCTCACCCGATGGCAGGCGCGTCGTCTCGGGCTCGTGGGACAACACTGTTCGCATCTGGGACGCAGAAATGGGGCAGCCGGTGGGAACGCCGTTGGAGGGGCACACAGGTTCCGTCAACTCTATCGTGTTCTCCCCCGATGGCAGGCGCGTCGTCTCGGGCTCGTCCGACAATACCATCCGCATCTGGGACGCAGAGATGGGGCAGCCGGTGGGAACGCCGTTGGAGGGGCACACAGGTTTTGTCTTGTCTGTCGCATTCTCCCCCGATGGCAGGCACGTTGTCTCGGGCTCGTACGATCATACCATCCGCATCTGGGACGCAGAGACGGGGCAGCCGGTGGGAACGCCGTGGAGGGGGCACACAGGTTTCGTCAATTCTGTCGCGTTCTCTCCGGATGGCAGGCGCGTCGTATCGGGTTCCGGTGACAAAACAATTCGCATCTGGGACGCAGAGATGGGGCAGCAAATGGCAACGCCGTTATTGGGGCACACGGGTTTTGTCAGGTCTGTCGCAGTCTCTCTGGATGGCACGCGCGTTGTCTCTGGCTCAGACGACAGCACCATTCACATCTGGGATGTCTCATTTTAACCCTGGGCATTGAGGTAGGTGTTTGTGTGTTTGCTTCGCCTTGAGCAAGTCTTGACATCTATCTGCTGTAGGTCATTTGAACCATGTACCATCATGCCAAAACGTGTACAGGCATACAAATTTCTTGCGCACATTCACGGCAAGCCGTCTACTGGACGTCTGGGTTCATGGTGTTTTCACAGTACGGACATCATTTACGACAATCACATTGCTCCAACGCGCCAGCTTCGCCAATGCAAATACTATCATTAAATTCATATATTTATCAAGGCCAGACTTGTGACAGGTGCCCGTTTCTCAAGTGGCCGAAGACAGCCCCACACTGGCCCTGCTCCTCCAGTAGTGCTACTCTGTCGACCGCCCACATAAAACTCTAACCAGCGCCTGGTCACCAGGACGAAACGCTACGCCATCCGTGGGGAATGCGCCGGAAGTGACCACTCGGTGACAAGTCAGTTTTTTCAAGGCCGTCCGACGATGAAGAAAAAACTGACTTGGGCTCAGAATCGTTGCTGAGAGATGGTATTTGACGGACCGTCCGACGATGCTCGGCACGACGGTGCGGGAAGAGAGCAACCCACGCACACACATCCTCGACGTCCTCCAACTCCGCGCCCGCCATACACTCCTTTGCATGCACACACCCCGCCGTCTTGACGCGCCGCAACACATACCCCCGCGGCCATGCTATGGCCAGTGACGAATTGGCGATGTCTGTGGACGTGGACTTTCGGGGCTGTGATGGAGTGGAGGCGTCTGGAATGGAGGTAAGGCGGATGTGAGATTTTTTCAAGAGGCTTACAGCGAAAGAACACCGTGACTGCTTTCTATCGACTCACGCACACGTCGTCTCTGGGCTCCGAAGACGGCTCGATAACGCCACACAAGTCGCGTTGGAAGCGACGGCAGTTTGCGCGGTGCAGGTCCACTCGTCGAACGGTGATTTGAGGTGTGCCAGACACAACTGCTATGAACGAGCGGGGCTGTCTGGTGCCGACTGGTCAGCAGGAGAGGATCGGGGATGTCGGACGTAGATCACAACCCTCCTATCGCGCCCGCACCGTCTCTGCAAACTCTCCGGACACAAAATCTGGCTGGCAATCACCGGAGGAACTGCACTGCATGAGTGCGGGTATCAGAGGGCGGAGGCGTAAGGAGAGGTAGCTCACACAGCCGACGCGGAGAGATGGACTCAGGGAGGCAAGACGAGTCTGTCGTTTGGCCCGCTCCTGTTCCGATCTTCATCTCCAACCTCTCCCGCACCTCGCCCCATCCATCGCGCCATACCGACCGACGTTTGACGCCTTTGACTTTTGCAGATTGGCTGCGCGGATCCCACCGCTCTTGAGGGACCTGCACACTCTATGCTCGCTTGGTCCCGCTGTTGGCTCGCCACGGCGTAGTTTTTCTACCTTTTGGACGCGCTGTGCATGTTCCATTAATCTGACATTGAATGGGATGGGATGGTATGGGAGAAGGGCAACGGGAGAAAACCCGCTGCGTGGTATACAGTTCGCGCGGCGCTCGGTCTGCAGAGGCCTGTTAGCTAGTACGCCGAGGTGCCCGGCGGTAACTCCCACAGTCATCGCATTTTCGCCCTGCCCTGGCAGCCCTTTCTGAGTGTCCAAGTTCCTCTCCGTCTCCCACTCTCAACTACTATCCTCACCCAAACTTCATCTCCTACCTCTCAGAAATAAGGAAACATAACTCTCAGTAGCAACACACGCAAGCTCATCCAATATGCTCATGGATAAATCATACTCAGTCGCTCGCAGCGGCGCATCGCCTGTTCTCACTAAGCTGTTGTCGGTGCGTCTCCCCGCTCATCGTGTGCTGATTCTAGACTCAGAGCTTCTGCTTTCCTCCAGGAGCTGGTGCAATCCCGATGCGAAAGTGCCCGACGGCCACGTCACCCGCATCAGCCCGCTCGCCCGCCTCCCTCTTCAAGATTGCATTGCTCAATCCTCTCCCTGAAGACAAAGACTTTGCCGCGAGCCGAATGAAATTGGCCATCCATCTCCGAGGCAGCCGATCAGGCGCGAGCAAGCTTCCAGTTCCGAGTCGTCCGCACGCACCAGCGACAGTCACCATCGACCATCCTCACTTCTGCTGAGCCTGTGCGTCTCTCACCCGATTACTCGCTGACTTCTTTGTGCAGGACGCATGGATTGCTCCCGCTCGCATCCTGCCCTTCCTACGATTTCCCATGTTCTATCTGCTTCAACATGTCTCCGACCAGCAGCACGCGCAGGTAGAGGATGGCATCCATTGGCCATGTCGCGCGATACCGTGGCGTAGTGAGGGCGGATCGTACGCGAGATCGGGGCGGGCGGGCGGACTGTAGGGGCAGGGGGAACGAAGAAGGCTACCCGACCTTCCTCCACAACACCAGCAACAGTACGCGTTTTCCCTCGACGCGCTGCACCATTGGGATCTCGAGCTCGCGGACGTGCGGCGACGGCGAGCCGCTGGACGACGTCGACATGGACAGCGACGGCGCGTCGCCCGCGAGCGGGAGCCGAGGGCAAGGAGCGTTCACGCGAGGACGGGCTGCGCCGGCGCGCGGAGGATGTGCGCGTCGAGGAGGGCATGGAGGTGTCGTGAGCCAGCCGCCCTCCTGCAGCAGCAGCTGAAACATGGCTAGAGCGTCGATCATGTTTGGGTGCGTGGGCGGCCTGGCGTGGATGCATATACGGACACTGACAGTTTTCTTTGCTCTAGGTGCTGATCTCACTGCAGCATCCCGACACGCAGCATTCCTGTTACTCCAGCTCGAGCACCACCGTTTGCCCCGCCGCCCGCCCAGCGTTGTGGCCGGCCTACAAAAGCACACGGAACTCACGATACGGCGTTGCCCACCACTAGGTCTACTTCGACTCTCCCACTGGTCCATAGCTGCCCTTCGCCTCGCCTCTGGCCGACAACCAACGCACACCTCCGCACGCCATCGACCGTCCACCAGTACAAGAAACAACCTTCGTGCCATCTGGTAGCATGGGCGCCGGGCGGGGGTGGAATGTGGACCTTGGCCAGAGAGCGCGGACAGGAGCGTGGCGGCGGGAGCAGTACTTCTGTCTGTGTCTCGTCGCTGTACCGATACTCGCGGGGACGTGCTGAATCCGTAAGTCGTGATGCCGCATGCGTGTGATCTGCGGGACGTGCAATAGGGCAAGTGCGTATGTGTGCGACGCTGCTCCTTCGCGGTGGTCGTGAATCTGAGCCTGCAGCTCCGCCATCCGTCTGCGCAGACTCCTCCCGCCGATGGGCGCAGACCGGCCCCTGCGGAAGCCTCGCCTGTCGACCTCTGCGCGCGTATCGAACGTGTTTTGAACAGCGTCACTCTGGGAGTTGGGTGTGGTGTGTTCTGCAATGGAAACAGGAGCGACCAGACGGTGGACACTCGCGTTCTCGATCTCACGTTTCCGTTTCAGGCGTAGAAGCACCGCAATACGCCCTCCACCTCTCGGCAGCGCGTCCATTGACCCTCATCCTAGCCGAGTTTCTAGGTGCGATGTGTCTGTGCCAAGTGCGCAGAGCGCGCTGTGTCGAAGGATACCATCCTGAAAAAAACTGCAGGGGCCGGCGCGTGCAATTGCTATGCTTGTTGTGTGTGGCTGCGGGGGACTGCGGAGCTAATGAGGCCAGTTGCGAGCTTCCTTGCTGCGATTGCGAATCTGAATCTATGTGCCTCCGGCCCGCCATCCGACTCCTTCTGCGGACCTTCCCCGGCGACAGGCCATACTGCATGACTAGCCGTCTCGCCCACGTCTCGTGCGTCGATCCTCTGCGCGCGCAGTCCACGTCACGGTAGCGTCTGCAGCTGCAGCTGACCGACTTGCAAGGCTATCTGGAGAAGGGGACGGTCCCGACGAAGCGGTGGACGCGACGATTGCGAGGCGTCAGAAGCACCGTGTACTGACTGCAGCGTTGTCACGGTCTCGTGCACGCTCGCGCTGCTGCAATACAGCAGCCGGTCGACCATGGCGTCGTACTCCTCACAGCCGCACCACCTGCCATGGGGCGACCCTTTCGGCCGCCCTCCCCGTCGACCGCGCCTCGTGAGCCCTCCGTCGCTCGTCCTAGCACCTGCTGACACCGCTACGGTGCTTTGCGTCGAGATATTGTGATCGCTGGGGGGCGCTAGGTCGCATATTTTCGTTGGTCTTGCTTGGCAGGCGCACTCGGAAGATGTTGTTGAACTTGAGGCTCGAGCAGTTGTAAGCTTGTCCCATGTGTGGCCTATAAAATGCATCAGTAGGCACGCGTGACGGTGCAGTCCCCATGCCCAGGGTATTCCTGTTCTCCACACTCGTGCTCGGAACACGGTCGGCGCGGCCGTCCCGCATCGTCTTGCGCTGCGATCCTGCTGGGATATCGCTCAAAAATTCCGTGGTTATTCCATTCCGTCTTCTACGCCCACACCAAGCATCAGTATATGCTACTTGTAAACAGTCTACCGGCTGTTCTCACGTCCACTGCTGGCGCTCGCCTCCGCAATACCAGAGTCCATGCGAGTGCCCGCCGGTCAATCCCCGAACGAAACGCGTCCCTCGCGAGGTATACGTACATCGACGGAAAAAACGGCGTGCGTACTGCATACCGGTGATCAGCATCCACTATCCACCACAGGCGGGATGGACCGGATTTCGTCTTACTATTATCTATGTGCCGCCCGCTGGCAGCGCCTCGTTCCTTAGCTCGCTGGCACGCCCGTGTCTGGCACGCACCTAAGATCGCATGGAGCACGCCCTCAGCGCGCGCGGCGATTCCCCTAGGTCAACTCCTCGAAGGAAGATCAATGTTCGATCCACCCGTCTAGGATACGACAAGGCAAACTGGACAAAAATGGGAGACGGACCTGTCTCAGCAAAATTTGACGTGGAGCGCGAGTACGTGTTCTTCATCGGCTTGCTGGGATAGGCTGATGCCTTGCGCTCCAAAATCTTCGAGGACCTATATGCGTATAGCCATATCAGTAAGTATGAACAACTCAAGTGGAGGGCAGTACATGGCAAGTGGCTGTAAGAAATAGGTGCTCACGTTGGTAGTGCGCGGCTGCACCCAAGTCATGGCCGCCGCCATCGCGCATTGAGTGGGCGAGAAGGGCAGAATTTTGCAGTGACAATCAGCTGCACAGATTCGCTGTTGATCTAACCGGCTCGTCTTTTTGTATCGTGCTGTGCAGTAATCGTTCCAGAAATGAGTCTCTGATATGCGCTGATTACAATGAGTAGACGCACCATCAAGTTGACCGATAAATGCGCTTCGCCCGGCGTGGAGCTGTCCCGCAACGTCCCCTTCCACAGTATCTTCTATCTCATCTCCTAGAATGCCCAGATGACAACGACGCAAGAGACGTCTGGAGACGCTCGCCGAGTCTTACCGCCACATCGAACGACCAATAAATTCTTCCGCAGTCGAGCGTCCGGGTCAAAGGAGGGTAGGAGGATAGTCGTGCGGCGGAGGCAAGAGGAGGAATGACGTCCACTGTCGGCGCATGGGATACAGGACCATGGCGAAGAAGGCAGAATCAGTCGAACTTCGCGACATAGGCAGGATCTACGGACGGTGTCAGCAAAGCAGAGATGAAAAAAACATTGTCCACGCACCGTTGGTCAGGCGGTCATCGCCCGCCATCCTCTACCTGACCTCCCAATCTGCTTGTACAGGCGCAATCCATACACGTTCAAGCACTGCGATGTTGCGGTTTAATGCGCTAGATGTCGTGGAAGCGACAGGTGCGAGGGGTTCAGCGCGATGTACTAGTGTACGAGTGATATTAGTACACCGAAAGGCTAAAAAGCAAACAAACATGTACTTGCAGTAGACATTCAAATATTTCCCTGTTCGATACAGTGTTGCGCGAGGTGGCGTAGGGGAGTGCTGACGCACGAAGCAGACGATCGAGGCGAGAGGTCGCGCGGCCCTTCGGTTGTGAGTGCTAGTGAAGGCGTCACCGCGAATAGTCCATCAAGGATGGTTCAATTTGCCACCATATGATCTCGAGCATCCTGGCCTGGTGAAATCAGCGTCAGCAGGAAGAATTCGAAAGGAGTACAGTATACGGCACACCGGCGTTGGACAGCATATTTGCCCCGCCCGTGGCCCATCATCGCAGGAATCCAATACGCAGAATTGAACCAGCTCTTTCCGAAATATGGCGAGGTAGACTTGGAGGGGCGAGGATGTCAGCCGAGCAAGGAGCAGCGAGCGGCGGCTCACTGTGAGCGGCATGCTCATGAGCGCCATGTGGGTCGGGCGACGGTAGAGAGTTGGTAGAGAGCGCCGGGGTCAACTCGCGCGAGCCATGGAAGCAAAGCGAGGCCGACAACAAGGCCAACACATATTAGACTCGTCTAGTGGTGGGTGGACGACTGACACTGTCGGAGAGGCATCCGTGACGAGGATCGGGCCGGCGTCTTTGATTGCGCACGTGGCCGCCACAACGGATCTAGGCCCGCGCCGTCGTTCCCCGGCAGCTGTCCTGCAGCCCTCCAAATCCCAGTACCACTTCTCTGGAGATTCTCCTAGGCCTCGACGCTGCAGACTCTAACGTTCGGGCAGACGTCCGCCGGCCGGTCATTTGCTTGCTGCCAGCGCGCCCGAACGGTTTCCGTGTCGTCCAAATGTGTGCGCTGAACACCATGCACACTTCCTGGGATGTCTGTCTGAAATTGCATGGAGTAGTGAAGCTTGAAGATCAATGATGCTGTCGCAGGGTGTCGAGTAGGCTGGGCATCGATCGGTAGAGGCGGCCTTGCACACAGGATGCACAGTAACGTGGTCAAATCACATCCATGCCATTTCCGCCGTTCATAATTGTCTGAGACATTTTGCGCACGCATTGACGAAGTGAGCATAGAATTATCATTCAATTTATGTTGTACTTTCACATATTGAAGCCTCTGTAGAGAATGCGATGTAAGCGGTATCCAAGCGTTCGTTACAGATCCACCAGGACCGCCCCGATCGCCAGCATTGTCATCGTGTCAGAAAGCCAGCCTTGAGGAGCGCTGAGCAATGCGACACCAGTTCCGACGCGAGGACCAATGAACGCGTATCAAGCCGGCCTGCATTGGCGGCCCCGTCCAGGCAAACGAAAGATCGACGATCCGAGAGCAAACACAGTGTGTTCACAATCTACGATGGGGTCTGGGAAATTGTCCGGCCAGACAGTTGCTGCTCGCCGGTCAGCTGGAGTCGGGTGCATATAGTAAGTGCAACGTACATGATGCTGGGCTAGCATCACGGTTCAGTCGGTCCCATGACCAAATCCGTCCTCCAGAGCAAGCGGCATGGTGGGTCGGACTAGCAAGGGCCTCGTCGAGCGCGCTGCAGCCGGAATCAGTCAGATCGTTGGTCGTTGCTGGCAAAGAACTAGAACAAAATATGAACACAAGATTGCAATCACTAACCAGCCAATTGAACTCGCCATATTCGGCCTGCGCCGTGGCATCACGCTACAATCCGGTGAGCCCTCACTGAGGGAGAACAGAAAAGCATAGCACTCAACATTCCCTCCTCGCGGGCCTTGGAAGGTATGAAGGTCGCGGGAGATCGACGTGCTGCGAGTTCTGAGGCAGCGCGAGTAGGTTTTGCGACTCAAGAACAAGCGAGCACGAGCGGCGGATCCTTGAAAATTCGGGAGAAAAAATCGATGATGGCGGGGAGCATAGGCTTCGGGATTTCGATAGCACTTGCATCGTGCAGACGATCGCGCGCGAGCATCCTGGACGCTAGCCTTCAATGCTTGCAGTTACCGACCTCTGTGGAAAGTGAAAAGACGACTAGTTACGATTCCCTTGAATCGTTTCTTATGTAAGCACCAGTCGCCGTTTTTGGACCCCCATGCAACTTTCATCTTCCCCCCCATATATAGCTATTTGTTCACACGGTCCAATTTCCCTAGCAAACACAATTCCCCCTCTTCGCACTTCAAAAGACTCCCGTTTCAGACAGTATTTCGCATTTTTTAAGCTAACTAGAATAGATATGCACATAATTTCAGTGGCTCTGAAGTCAGAAGAAAATGCTCCATAATTGCCATTTCCGGTAAGTAATTCCCACGCTTGATCCCATGACGTCAGTCTCGGATGCACAGCACAAGTGCACTCGGAAACTACGTCATTCCTCTCTACTCCGGCTACTGTACTACCCGGACTCGATTACCAATCTTTTCAAAACTGTTTATAACAGGAATTGAACTGCAAACCTTCAAGTTTAGAAGACTATACAGTGCAGATACCACTAGACTACAGAGCCATTGATAATATATACATCAATACATATGTTATAGACTATTCCTCTAGGCTTTTCAAAGCATCTAAGTCTGTCACCTCCCCATTCGTGCATCCAGAAATCATGTCATGTCTGAGCTCTAGCCAAAGTACTACGCGGAGTGAAGTACATATAAGTGTTTCTATCAGAAATTGAACTGCAGACCATGCCCCTGATCAATACCTGGCGGCCTGTGCACATGCTTGCACAGGCCGCCAGGTATTGATCAGGGGCATGGTTGAGTCCATGTTTCACGGAGCAATGCACAATGTTGCTGAGCAAGTTCATGCACAGCGATGATGGGCACCCACATGTAGTATAGTGGTAATGTGTCAGATAGTACCAGATCCCTTGAGCGCTGAAGAGGGTACTGCAATGTGTGCGAGCGAGTGCCAGGCTCCCGAAGATGATCAGAGCGCGTCTCCGATGAGAGTAGGGAGGTGTGCAATCAGAGGTGATGGTTGGAATGCGTGATCAGTCGGAGAATCATCAACGAGGGGTTGGAGGAGAGGATGTGTGTTGCAAGCAACTGGGAACGACTGCACACTGCACTGTGTGCACAATCATCGAAATATGGTCAGAACAACAGAGAGGAGTGCAGACAACAACACTGAACCATTGCACTCATGTGACTAGTCAGAAGAGCAAGGGCAATGGTTGGAAGACTAGGATGAGTAGTGCGACACGAGCGAGGGTGCAATCACTGCGGGACGAGAGCAATGCAACTGTAATAGCCGGTGTCGCAAGACAGTCAGAGCAACGTAGAGCTCGCACAACGGCTAATGGGATGACGATGGGACAAGATGAGACCCAGGAGAATAATAAGCTGACTGTGAGACAACTGTGACAGTTGTGTCACTGACATGTTGGATATCCTACTTATATTGTTCTCTTCCTACTCTTGTGATACCTTTGAATACCTTTGATTGCAACCCCACAGTGTTACTGGTTCCTTAGTCTGTATTTGTATTTACGCACCGCGGTTGCTTACTTAATATCATCCTTCTTGCCTTACACCCTCACCCAGCGTACTTCATCGAGACACTCCGAAAGTACACATGAGGGATTAGGCATAGGACCCAGCTTCCTCGAGAGACAACGCCTGTCTCTCGTACCACTCACACATCCCGTCGTTCTGAAAGGACGACTCCCGGACAGCTACATGTTGCCTTGCCCGGACGATGTTGGAATATCACGTGCATGTCGAGCTCAACGCCGCACCGGCATCTTCCGGGTACTGTACAGTACATACGAACCTTATTCCGTGGACATGTAGCTAGCTCTTTTGCTACGATATCCCTTACGGATTACGCCCAGCTTCGTATACGCTACCCGGCGCTAATTCGAATATCCTTTGTTGTCCCTCATCGTCCTTGTGCGTGGAGCCGATCCTCAACATAATCCGTCTACCTTGGTCGTTGGGAATATCGACCGGCCTCTTGCCTTGACAGTGAACACCGGCTGTCCTGTCTCAGCCGTGCGTCGTGGGCACGTAACTGGACCTCGTGCCGCAGCGCCTTCGCGTAACCGAACCTCGCGACGTATCCCAGGTGGGCATAACACTTGTCTCGTCATTGGGCCTTAAATCCCTTCCCCCTTCTTCGACGCTCCTTTCCGATTCCCCCCCTCACTCGATGTTCCGCCGTCCTCGCTGTCGTTGTCATCCGTTGTCCGCGCTACGGGACATGAGGCTCACGCCTCACAGAGCATCGTCTGCTCTTGAGATAGGTGGCATCCAGCCACACAGAGAGAGTCCGGCTTCGGGGCTTTAGGTGCGCAATCGCATCACCGAGTGGTTGGTTGGCTGGCAGGGAGATGAAGACATGGGCTTGGAAGTTGGTCAGGTTGGACAGGCTGGAAGTGCGTCCAGAGCCAGGGAGTGGCAGGATCAGTCCAGGAGTTGGGTCAGGCGCTAGGATCTCCTACTGTCTGGGGTTACTAGGCATGTCATCATCTTCTATCTCTTCCTTCTGCTGTTATGCTTTTCCCATCCCCCTTTGAATCCCCCTTCCCATTTTCTGTCCCTGTTTCCTGTTGGCGTTTTCGCTCGAGGGAGTGTGTTGGAATATCACGTGCATGTCGAGCTCAACGCCGCACCGGCATCTTCCGGGTACTGTACAGTACATACGAACCTTATTCCGTAGACATGTAGCTAGCTCTTTTGCTACGATATCCCTTACGGATTACGCCCAGCTTAGTGCTGCCACGGTTCGGTTCGGTCCGGTTCAGGCCAAAATTTTTGGAACCCCGAACCGGACCATTGGTTCAGTTCACAGAATTTCTGAACCCCGAACTGGACCACACCGAACCGGTTCAGCTGGTTCGGTTCTGGTTCAAACTTGGTTCGAACCAAGAACCAATTCAAATTTGCTTATTTTTCAGTCAGAAACATAAGAAGGCTATATGTCATTGCCAAGTGTAGCTAAGAACCACACAGGTGCCTGCCTCCTCAGGAATCAGGATATTGAGCAAGTCAGGCAACTCAGGTGGACTGGCCATGGGATTACTTCAGCAAGCGCACATACAACAAGTGTACATGCGCACTCACAACACTTTACGAAGGCACAAGCAACTTAGCACATTCTCTCTTCACTCTAGCTCAATGCTCAAGGATTTCTCAAGCTCAATGGGAGTCGCTCTTTTTTTTGAGACCTCTTCAGCCTCGTGACTGGTCCTTTTGGTTAGCTTCAGGGACATGCACCTTGTGGATTCCGCAAGGCACTTTTCCCTACACAATTGTTACCCAATCAACCATTTCCCTATTTGTTATCCTTCGAGCGTGTTGCACCCTCTCGTCATAGGTCATGCGGACCTGATTTTCCCAAAAAGGTGGAGAGAGAGAGAGAGGATGAACGAAGAGCCGTTCCCTCAAGCAGGCGACTGGAATACCTCAATGGAGCATGCAAGGTGAGGGAAGGAAAGCAAGATTGCTTGTATTCCATAATAAGATTTCCGTCTCCTCAATTGATATTACGCTCCCATGCCATATTTCGCCCACCGTGTTTGCCTAAGCCCGTTTGACTTGGCGACTCTTCGCTAGGTCTTTTCTTGGTCTCGGAAAGTTTGTTCGCGTGTTCAAGCCATGGCGTCCCATTATAGTGATTCACTATGGTGCCCGAGGAGCGCTACTTGTGGATTCTTGAGCTGTGAAGTCTCGGGTGTCGACTCCCAAGGGTAGATTGCTTAGTCATCACTTGTACCAGTACACTCTATGTGTGCGCACATAGGCTACTTCTCACGGTTCACCAGCACCGCGCCCCTCCCTGCCACCTACCCGACACTTCCCACCGTGTCACCTCCCTCCGCTGGCTCTCTCTCTCGCCTTGGTTCGCCGAACCTTCGCCGCCCAGCTCCGCCCTCATCAGATTTCCATCAGAACGCACAGCCCACGCCCTCCCAACTTATCGCTGACATTGTGACTCGCAACATTCCCACGCAACTCGGGTACCGCCCCAGTTGGCCATTGTCCCTGCGACCATTTTTCTCCTCATTGTTCCGGCTGTTCCCGCCTCCCGCGACCCGGCGCCCTCCAGCGCTCTAGGATTATGGTTATAGACAGCTTACCACCCTACTACCTGTGGGTGCCCATCACCGCCACCCATAGTAATTTCTTCTGCTAGTGCTACATGTAGAATGCAGCACATCACATGTTCAACCTTCCTCAATACGCAACCAGCAGGTGCCGTGCAGCTGACATCAACGGTGACTCGGAGCCTCCTGCGCATGATTGTAAGGGAAGATGATCCATTTGATTGAGATTCTTTTTTGGATTTGTCCCCTCATAGCAATTCATGTACTCATTCACCATTTATTCTAGTAAGCACATTGTATTTCCTATTAATTTTGCCAACACAGAGGTTGGGAAAAACTTCATGGTTTGGTTGGTTCGGACCAGGTTCAAACCATACCCTTTGGTTCACCACCCGCTGAACCGTGAACCGGACCAAGCCCTGAACCGAACCTGGTTCAGGTTCGAACCATGGTTCAGAACCGAACCGCGGCAGCACTAGCCCAGCTTCGTATACGCTACCCGGCGCTAATTCGAATATCCTTCGTTGTCCCTCATCGTCCTTGTGCGTGGAGCCGATCCTCAACAGACGACATGTCGCGTCACTGAATAGGTGACCCCAACGCCCCCAGTTGCTCACTTGGACGGCTCTACGTTCCATCCAATCTCACGACATCTGTGACAAGTGGTTGGAACTCTGGTCCAAGCTTGCGAGCATTTGGAGAGACTAATCGGATGGTCGGAACACTGCTGTGCGATGCTGCGACTCTGAAATTGTGTGAATGTTGACTTGTCAAAAGTGCGAAAATTGGCGAACGATTGCCTCGTAGCGCAGAGCGAGGAGTATCAGGGCTACCCATGATGCCACAGATTGAACTTTAGATATGACTGAGACAGGTCAATCTTTCACTTGCATATCACTACCTTCAACACCATTCACTATTCTCAGTACATGCAGACTCTCTACTGCATTTCAAACTCACATCAAGTAGAGGTTGTAGCCGCAGCAAATGGATACTAACATTAACTACATAATGATATTCACAAACCATTAGAAATGGAATCGTACCTGCCGTGCTTAGCACCGGCCCACTACCAGCAAGTGACAGAACTCGCCTGGCATGAGCATGGCAGCAACGAGGCGCCCCGCCCGTAAATGCAGGCCTTGCGCCTTTCCATCTGATAAATGCGAGAGAACGTTTTTGATACCGTGGATGGGGTACATGCAGAGCATTGCTGGGGTGAGGGTGAGAGCGTTGTTGCGCGCGCAATACGTAGGCGCAGTGCGCACCTACTAAAATCCATGCGACGATCAACGCAGCGTGCAGGGGAGCTTGAGGTGCGCCAACATCTGATCGCCGTAAGGAGCACTGCACCGACAATTGAGCTCATAGAAGTTGTCATTGTCGATAAAAAAGAACGCAAAAATAGGGCGCAATCGACGATCCTCCCAGAATGCGACAAGACAATAATGAGTGCGAGGAGAGTGCGTCGCCGAGAAGTCAGACGGTGCATATCCTCGGGAAGAACGCACTTCACCACTGATGATCGTGTGCGCGCGCCGACCAAACAGCCGTCTCCACTTCAGCTCGACTCATGCACCTGGTGATCCATGATGGTTGGGTATGGCGATGTTAACTTGAGCCAGCGCGTGCAGCAAAGCGAGCATATTGATGGTGAGAGGGTGAGGAAAGGTTTGGGAGAAGGGCCTCTCGCGATCGAACTCGTCATCGAACATCCTATGAACACGAAGACTTCCCAGATCACCGCGACTTGAGATCGATATTGCTGCGGGAGGCTCGGGATGGTGAGGTTAATGCGGGGCGTATATGGATGCAAAATGCAGGGCCCGCGTGGCGGTGCATCGGGACGGGACTTGCCGGGACCGCGCGCCCGCCTTGCGCCCGCCGAATCTGCAGTCACCGTCGACCGCCTACTCGACTGAGCTTTTGGCGTACGCTGGTAACGACCGTCATGCATCGCAGCTCTACATGCAATGGTGAGCTTGAAGGTCCATAGCAAGTCCATGAATTCAGCCTGGAAGATGCGCGCCGGGCTCAATTGAACTCGAAGCTCTTCTCACCGCCATGCGCGCTCTTCGTCCCGCGTACGCCAGCGCTCTTGGAACCAGCATCGCATCAGATAGAATTCTGATACGTCGCGATGGCGCGTCGACGGCGAGCGGTGGGCGGCAGAACGTGGGAGTGACGGATCCCCTCTCGGGCGAATAATGGCGGCCCTGCCTCTCGTATTCCGTTGCGCAGATGTTGCACATGCAGTCGGCGGCCAAGGACAATCTCGCTCGATTCAAGTACGTCGTAGCTCATGTCCCTCTTGCGCTGTTTATTTCACGCATTCTCAGAATGCTTGCGGTGTGTGCGGGAGTGACTGATGCACAACGCGGCGGGCCTCGAGGTATAGCCGTCAACCTAATGTAACAACACGGCAAGTTCCTTCCCGACATTGGGCGTCCATGTTGCGTTACTATTTGGGTTTCATCTCGGCCTTCACGCGAACGAAGAGCGCAAAACGCACGCAAACATTCCCAGTGTGTTCTTCATGAGGCGTCTTCCATGATATATGATGGAAGACTGTGCGACGCCTGCGCTCACCGCCAACCTCGCTGTCAAAGCGTCTTCCCTCCCCATTGCCGCACCCGATTGTCCTCCCCACTTCCCCTCTACGGCTATAAACTGCCATGGGCATATTCTCCAGCTTGCGACGTCGATTCACTACCACAAGCGCCCAGCATGCAGAAGAATCAGCCCCCTTGCTGGGACCTACCTCGGGTGAATTTGAGCATCGGCCACCAGAAGCTAGCGAAGGTCCAGCTTTGGTCACCGAAGCTGAAGGTGTGCCAGAGAAAACACGCAAGGAGCCATTGTGTACGTGCATCCTGCCGCCCAAGGGGGAGCACAGCAGAAACCTCGTCGTCTGCATCGACGGTACGGCCAATCAGTTCAGCGAAAAGGTGTGCCGTTTCCCTCTGTATTCATCATTATCAACTCATATATTTCCCTGCAGAATACAAATGTCGTCGAGCTGTACAGTCGCCTGGACAAGGACAAGGAGCAGCTCACCTACTACGACAGCGGGATAGGGACTTACGTGAGGGATTCAATGTGGTCTCCGAGCTATTGGAAACAAGTAGCCAGCAACACGATCGACATGGCGATCGCATGGTACGTCCGAAACCAATCGCATCCATTTGATCATAACCTTGTCCCTTAAGGAACTTCAAGAAGATCGTACTTAGTGCGTATCAGTGGCTATCGGAGAATTACCAGGAGGGTGACAAGATATTTCTGTTCGGTAAGCCGCGTTCACCTCCTCCTTCCGTTCATGGGAGTTCACCTGTGTGATAGGTTTCTCGCGCGGGGCCTACCAGGCTCGTGTGATTGCAGGCATGATAGAAAAGGTACGTCGTTGTGCGCTGCTTGAGACGATGGTTGCTGACGACGTGGCATACCGTGGCGATCTCTAGGTCGGCCTCCTGCACAAGGGAAACAACAACCAGATACCATTGTACGTTCTTGTGGACGTTTCCTGACTGTGATTATTCTCACTTTCCCTCAGCGCATACGAGCTGTATGTATCGACTACCTCAAACCAAAAGCGGGCGGACTCGGATACGAACGCGTCAGCTCAGTCGAAAACAAAGGCAGCGAAATATGCGAAGACGACGGAGAAGCAGGAGGCTCTCTGCGCTCGCTTCAAGCAGACACTTTCAAGGCCGAGCGTCAGGGTCCACTTTGTCGGGACATGGTGCGTCACGTTCATGGTCCACGGTACACTCCTGCTCACCTTCGTCACCTTAGGGATACCGTGTCCTCGATCGGATTTGCCAGAGCGCCAAGCCTTCCGGAGACGACAACGGGAATGACGCATGTCTGCGTCTACAGGCATGCGCTCGCTCTCGATGAGAGACGAGCAAATTCACGCCCGAGTATGCCAACGGCGGCGCGGGTCCGTCTCTCGGAGACGACGCAAAAGGCGACGTCAAAGAGGTCTGGTTTGTAGGCTCGCATTCAGATATGTAAGTGACATAGTCGATGTTTCCTCTGTTATACGCTGAGCGGTGTCTGATAGCGGCGGAGGAAATGTCGACAATCTTGGGCTCGATCACTTTGGTGCCGCACTGCGCTGGATGTCATATGAAGCTATCCACCATGGACTTCGACTGTCCCCGCGAAAGGGTGAATGGAAGTCATTTAAACCGGATCTATCTGTCCACTGGTTCTACAAGGCCATTGACCGGCTTCCATATCGCCGACTGTCCTACAAAGATCGTGATGATACAACACGTCGGTTCGTCATCTTGACTGCTTGCCGTATACATCAGTGCTGACGCCCAGGTAGACCTCATGGTAGCCAGCCGCGTCAAGTGAAACCAGGCCAGATGATACACGAGTCTGTGTTCGAGAGCATCCAGAAAGGGTACACACCGTTAGCTGTCTTGCCCAATGGGCTTCCCTGGGATGGTGATAAAAAGGGGAAGCTCACCCAGATGATGGAACCCGATCCTTATTCCTCGGCTGTCGTCACAATATCTGCCCTCACAGCCGACAATCAAGACGCCGCAAAGTCACTTTCCGCACCGAACCGGCATGCTTTGACCGCATTAGCTTCCACAGGTGGGTGATCATTACTCTAGAGTGTCTTCCAATTATGCAAGGACTAAACCTGCTTTTCTCAGAACCTGGTCGTGTTTCACTCAGGACTGCACCCGGCGCTGGAGCCACTCTGTTCCATGCACTCGTGAATGAGCATTCCCATGTCGGTGACAACTCGGACCATCACCGCCGCAATATCAAAGTATTGGCTGAGGCAGCCATTATTGTCGGACCGAATGCAGCCACGGAATACTCAGAACCACTGACACGACCTCGGGAGCTCGTTTCTGTGCTAAAGACAACTGCCAATACTGCCGCCATCTACAAGGACTTTATACAAATGTTTCGCCGTGAGTTTCAGCGATTCCTCGTCTGCTCGCTATCTTGCTAACCAATCCAGCTTTCAGAACTCATGCTGTGTCGCGGACACAAGGATTCGGTCAACTCGGTGGCATTCTCCCCTGATGGCAAGCACATTGTCTCGGGCTCGTGGGACAACACTGTTCGCATCTGGGACGCAGAGACGGGGCAGCCGGTGGGAACGCCGTGGGAGGGGCATACATCTTTGGTCTTATCTGTCGCGTTCTCCCCCGATGGCAGGCGCGTCGTCTCGGGCTCGGGCAACAAGACCGTCTGCATCTGGGACGCAGAGACGGGGCAACCGGTGGGACCGCCGATGGAGGGGCACAGACAGTGGGTCTGGTCTGTCGTATTCTCCCCCGATGGCAGGCGCGTTGTCTCAGGCTCGAGCGACAAGACCATCCGCATATGGGACGCAGGGACGGGGCTGCCGGTGGGCCCGCCGTTGGAGGGGCACGAAAATTGGGTCTTGTCTGTCAATTTCTCCCGCGATGGCAGGCACGTCGTCTCGGGCTCGTGGGACAACACTGTTCGCATCTGGACGCAGATACGGGGCAGCCGGTGGGACCGCCGTTGGAGGGCCACACAAATTTTGTCTGGTCTGTCGCGTTCTCCCCCAATGGCAAGCGCGTTGTCTCGGGCTCGTCCGACAAGACCATTCGCATCTGGGACGCAGAGACGAGGCAGCCGGTGGGTACACCGTGGAATGGGCACACAGATTCAGTCAGGTCTGTCGCGTTTTCCCCCGATGGCACGCGCGTTGTCTCGGGCTCGTCCGACAAGACCATCCGCATCTGGGACGCAGAGACGGGGCAGCCGGTGGGAACGCCGTGGGATGGGCACACACATCATGTTTCTTCTGTCGCATTCTCCCCGATGGCAGGCGCGTCGTCTCGGGCTCGGAAGACAAGACCATTCGCATCTGGGATGCGGAATTTGACGAAGAATCTGGACATTGAGGTACGTGTTTGCATGTTTTGTTCTGTCCGAGAAAGTTATGACATTTCTTGCAGATCAATTGAACCACATACAAACCATCGCTTTGCCACAATACAGTGTCCAACTACTTGCATAGATTCCGGCACGTCGCCTACCCGACCTTTCGGTTGCTGTTGTTTTCACAGGGCAGACAGTATTTACGACGTACACAGTGCTTTATCGTTCGAGCTTCGCGAGTTTGCTACACAAATACTACTATGATATATTATCCGCCCGTTTTGCAAGTGGCCGAAGACGGCGCCCCACTCGTCTTGCTCCTGCCGTGGTGCTGCCCCGTCGCGCGCCCGCAGCCTGGAAATCTAACCAGCGCCTGGTCGCCAACACGCAAAGCTACGCCATCCATTGGGTATGCAACACTGAGCGACAAGGAGGTCAGACAAAACAAAGATTTGACTCGCTCAGGATTGGTCCTGATGAGATGACAAGTGACCAACCGCCTGACGATGCAAGGCGCGGCGGTATGCGTGCCAGTTTGCGAGACAGACTGTCATTCACGCAATTTATTTTAAGAGCGCAACACTTGAGAAATTACTACACACCTTGTACGGGCACACAACTACCCACGCACAAAGGTCCTCGACGCGCCCGCCATACACTCCGTTGCATGCCCACGCACCGCCGTATTGGCGCGCCGCGAGACAGACCCCCGCGGGGACACTACGGCCAGTGGCGAATTGGAAATATCTGTGGACGTGGACTTTCGGGGCTGTGATGGAGTGGAGGCGTCTGGATTGGAGGTAAGGCGGATGAAAGATTTTTTCAAGAGGCTTACAGCGAAAGAACACCGCGGCGGCTTTTTATCGACTCACGCACACGTCGTCTCTGGGCTCCGAAGACGGCTCAATAACGCCACACAAGTCGCGTTGGAAGCGACGGCAGTTTGCGCGGTGTAGGTCCACTCGTTGAGCGCTGAGATCAGGGGTGCCGCACACAACCGCTATCAACGAGCGGGGCTGTCTAGTGCGGCAGGGTTAGCAGAGAGATGATCGGGGACGTTGGGCGTAGATCACAACCCTCGTATCGCACCTTGCAAACCCTCTGGACACAAAATCTCGCTAGAGATCACCGGAGGAGCTGCGTTGCATGAGCACGGGAATCAGATGGCGGAGGCGTACAACTCACCCAGCCGACACGGAGAGCTGGACTCAGACGAGTCTGTCGTTCGGCCCGCTCCTCTTCCGATCTTCAACTCCAACCACCTCCCACACCGTCTCTCCGTCCATCGCGCCCCGCCAACCTACGTTTGCCGCCTTCGCCTCTTGCGGAGTGGGTACGCGGATCCCACCGCTGTTGAGGGACCTGCACAATTTGTGCTCGCTCTGCGCAGCGTTGCAGACGCGGTATGAAGACACCGGCACCGGTCCCAAGCGTAGGTTTCCTATCTTTTTGACGGCAGTGCGTGATATATAGGTCTGTCATTGGATGGATGGGATGAAATGGTATGGGAGAAGGGCAACAGGAAGAAAACAGCTGTGTGGTAAGTATACAGTTCGCGCGCTCGGTCTGTTAGTACGCCGAGGTGCCCGGCGGTAATTCTCACGGTCACCGCACGTTCGTCCTGCCGCCCTCTTCCTCTCTCTCCCAGCTCATCAACTGCCCTCACCCAAACTCCTTTCCTTTCTCTCAGAAATAATCGAACCAAAATCTCAGTAGCAACTTACGCAAACTCGTTCAATATGCTCATGAATAAAAGGAGGAGACGAAATGCATTCGCTCGCAGCGGCGCGTCGCCTGTTCTCACTAAGCTGTCGTCGGTGCGTCTCCCTACTCATCGCGTTCTGATTCTAGACTGAGAGCCACTGGTTTCAGCTAGCAGCTGGTACAATGCCGACGCTCAGGTGCTTCGCTGCAACTTCGACGGCCACGTCACCCGCAGCCTGCTCCCGCGCCTCCCTCTCCAAGTTTTTCTTGCGCAATTGTCCTCAAATTGTCCTCTCCCTGCAGCCTTCCTCAACACCCAGTAACGCGGCGGTTCACAAAGATATGTCTATCGATCCCCGAGGCTGTCGACCATGCCAGTGCCGATTCGTCCGACCGTCGCGCATCGGCCATGTGCGTCCCCCACTCAGTCATACACGCTGACTTAGTTTTTCAGATCGCGTGGATTGCTCCTTCTCGCACTCTGCACAATCCTCCATTTGTCGTGGTCCATGCGCCATCCCCATGCGCTTCATTGAACATGCATCTCGCGGTCCGGCGGCACGCGCCAGCGCATGCGGGCGGACTGCGGGTGCAGGGGGGCTGAAAGAACGGCAGGCCCGCGCATCCTTCCTCACCCCCACCACTTCCTCCCAACGATAGCAAGCGTTCTCCCTCGACGCGCCGCACAAGCGGGATCTCGAGCTCGCGGACGTGCAGCGACGGCGAGCCGCTCGACGACGTCGACGTGTCGACGGGCTCCGGCGCGTCTCCAGCGAACGCGCCCCGGCGGTGAGGACGAGGAGCGTTTGTGCGAGAACGGGCTGCGCCGGCGCGCGGAGGATGTGCGTGTCCAGGAGGGCATGGAGGATTAGTGAGCCCGCCCGCCCGCAGCAGCGGCTGGAACAAGGCTAGGGCGTCGTTCGTTGTTTGCGTGCGTGGGCGGCCTTGTGTGGATTCATTTACGGACACTGACGGGTTTTTGCGCCAGGTGCTGCTGCTACTCCGACTGCTGCATCCGACACGCCGCCTTCCTCCTCCTCCAGCTCACTGTCGTTTGCCCTGTCGCCCGCCCATCAACGATGGCCGGCCTACAAAAGCGCATGGGCATCACGACACGGCGTTTCCCGCCGTTCGGTCTATCCTCCGGACGTCGACTCCCGCCCGGCTCCTAGCTGATCATCGCCTCGCCCCCTGACCGACGCTAACACGCATCTCTGCACGCCACGGCTATCTACCAGCACACGAAGCGACGTTCGTAGCATCGGCGTGTTTGTGGTCGCGTGGGCGCCGGGCAGGGGTGCAGTGTGGATGTTGGCCAGAGAGCGTCGACGCGAGGACGGTGGCGGGAGCAGTACTCATGTGTGTGTCTCGTCGTGCCCGCTGCTGTACCGATACTCGCGGGGACGTGCTGAATTCGCGTGTCGGGATGCGATTGATCTGCAGGACGTGCAATAAGTAGGGCAAATGCTACCTGTGTGCGACGCTGGACCCTAATTTGCGGCGGTCGTGAATCTGTGCAGCCCCGCCATCCCTCTGCGGCAGCGCAGACCCCCGCCGAGCACAGAAGGACTCCACCTCTCGGCAGCGCGGAGCTAAAGAGGCGCTCTCCGAGCTTCCTGTCGGCGATCGCGATTCAGCATCTCTGCCTACGGCCCGCCATCCGATTCCTTCGGCTGCGCTAAGTATCCTGCATGACCACCGCCTTGCTCACGTCTCGTGCGTTGCTGCAGCTGACGGACTGGCGAGGCAATCTTCAGAGACCATTGTGTCATTGACGCGCTGCGTGTTCGTTCCTACCGCGACGGTACACACAGCCTAATCCTCTCAGCTTCTCCCTCTCGCAAGCTACTCTCGCTCCAACTGCACCACCTGCCATCGTGCGGCGACCCGCTCGGCCACCACCCACGTTGGCGGCGCCTCGTGAGCGAGCCCTCTGTCCCCAATCCGCGCCCCTGCTGACGCCGCTACCGTGCTCTGTGTCGAGACATTGTTATTGCTGTGGGGCGCTAGCTACTTCGCATTTTCCGCTGGTCTTGCTTCGTAGGCGTACGTGTCCTATAGATGACCTATATAACGCATCAGTAAACACGTGTGGAGATACCGTCACCCACCTGGCCTTTCTCGCTTGCGCTATGAGTGGGCGTACCCGGGATTGGGACGCGGCCGGCGCCGTTCCCGCATCGTCTTCCACAGCCATCGTGACTGGATGTCGCTCAGGAACCAGCCGTTCTCACCTCCAAGATTGGCGATCGCCCCAGCCATACCGGAGTCCCTCCGAGCGCCGTATGGTCGATCCGCGCACGAGACGCGTTCCTCCCGCGGTACATCCCAGGCAAAACCGGCGTGCGTCCTGACTACAGGTAATCAGCGTCTGATATCCTGCACACGTAGGATGAAGTGAAAATCGGCCTACTGTTGTCTATACGCCGCCCAGGCGCAGCGGCGACACTTGGAAGAGTCAAGCGCCTCGATCGTTCGCTCGCTGGCCCGCCGATGTCTGGCACGCGCCTAAGATCGCACCCAGCATGCCCCCAACGCGCGGCCAGCCTTCAAGATCAACTACTAGAAGGACTAGGCGCATTAATCACAGATCTCGCCACCCAGGATGCGACAATGCAAGCGATACAAGGATGTCCCAGCAAAATTCGCCGTGGAGCGCCAGTATTTGTTTTCCTTTGGCTTGCGTTGTTGGACACTCTGATGCGCTTGACCGTGCGCTTAGACGTCGCCGAGGAGCTGCATATACAGCCATAGCGCACATCAGTAATTATGAGCATTGTTAGCATCCGACCACGATGTAACTGGTGGAGCGCGGTACAGAGGCTGCAAAAAGAATGGGCGCTCAGGTTCGGTATACTGTGCGAATGCGCCTGAGACATGGCCGGCGGCTGCTGCCGTCCCGCATCGTGTTGGGCGAGAAGGGCAAGCATCGTGGTGCGACCAGCGGCTGCGCACACTTGCTGTTCATCTTTGCGGCTCGTCTCTTCGCGCCGTTCTGCGCAGGATGCGTTCCAAGAATCAGTAACTGCTATGAGCTGCCCCACCCCGGTGATGCGCAACGATGCGATGCGGTAGGCGTCTGGAGACGTCCGCGGCGTCCTACGTCCTCACAACACGTGGAACGACGGGTGTGTTGTCCTCCGCGCAGTGCCGGTCAACGGGCCACGCAATATTCGCGCTGCGGAGGGATGGCGACCCCGTCAGCGCATGGGATACAGCACTTCGGCGCAACGTCAGAGCAGGCGGGATCTACAGACGGTGTCAGCAAATCAGAGAGAAAAGTCATGCCCCGCGCACCGTTCGTCAGGCAGAGTCATCGCCCGCAATCGCCCGCCCCAAAGTCCTACTTATCTGCCTGCACAGGCGCCATCGATACCCGGCCTGGCATTTCGATGTTGTAGTTTGATGCGCTGGATGAAGTGGAAGCGACAGGGGCGAGGGTTTCAGCGCGACGGTATGCCGTGCGATGAGTATACTTACCGGCAGGCTGATAAGCAGAGAAAACATGTACTCACAGCGGACACTTTGGTCAGTCGCTGGACGATACATCGCGCTAGGTGTGGAAGGGCTGTAGGAGCTCGCTGTCGCAGGATCAGGTGGATGAGGGAAGGTAAGTATGGTTGACGGATGATCAAGAGGGCATCGGGACGGGATTCGGGACCGCGCGCCCGAACACGTGGGCGCCACAACGCGCCGAGCTTTATCGCAACTCTCAACGTCGACCGCAGTCAACGTCTCAGGTCTGTCTGGAATCATTCAAGTGCACGCAGAGAGCTGCCACTAGCTTCTGGTGTACGCTGGAAACGACCGCCGTGCATAGCGGCTGCGATCTCTGAAGCCGAACTTGAACTGGAAGGCGAGTCGCTCAAGTACTTGCTGGGAGTTGAAGGTCAGTCACTCAAGTACCATCGAGCGTTTGTGCGGTTGACGATATATTCCCAGCAACCAATTGGAGCAGCACGCCGCGCACAGGCAGCCGACATCAGCTCTACACCGTCTGGCCCCATCCGTGTAGTCGCTCCAAGCGGCGTTGGCATTTCACCTAGTGCGTCGCCTGCATCTCCTTGGCGCCGCCGTCCCGCTTCGTCTTCCGCATGACGGGCTGTCGCTCATAACTTCTGAAGTTATTTATTTTCATGGTCTACGCCCACATCAAGCGTCAGTATATGTCAAGGGCAAACGATATACCGGCGTCCTCACCTTCATGCTGGCGCTCGCCTCTGCGATATGCCGAGGGCCTTTGGGTCAATGCGCGAGCGAGACGCGTTCCTCGCGAGGTATATGCCAAGGCAAGCACTGCGTGTGTACTGCATACAGGTGCTCAGCGTCGAATATCCAGCACAGGTACGATAAGACGAAATCTAACTTGCCGTTGTCTATATGCCGCCCACAGGCAGCGCCTCATTCGCTCGCTCACTGGCCCGCCTGTGTCGACGTACGGGCGCCCGGCCTGTCTCTGAAAATTCGGCCTGGAGCGCGGGTACGTGTTCTTCATTGGCTTGCTGGGGTGCGCTGATTCCTTGTGCTCCAATATCTTCAAGGACCTGCGCGCATACAGCGTGTCAGTAATTCATGAGCAATTTAGGTGGAGCGCAGTACAAGACCAGTGGTTGCAAAGCGTACTTACTTTCGGTAGTGCGCGGCTGCGCCGGCGACGTGGCCGCCGCTTTCGCGCATCGTCTGGGCAAGAAGGGCAGGATTGTGCAGGGAAAAGCGGATACATATATTTACTGTTGGCGGCTTGTATCTTCTTCTTGTGCTGATCGGTATCCTCTCAAAGGATTAGCATCTGCTATGCGCCATTTACTATGAGTACCGAAACGCACCATTAAGACAACCGAGGAATGTGCCTCCCTCGTGAAACTGTCCCGCAACGTCCCCGATAGCCGTAACCTCCATGACCCCAAGCACCTAACCCCTAGATGTCTCACACCGAGGGGGAGCAAAAGGGCATCAGACTGAACATTCCCTCGTCCCAGGCCTCGGAAGGTATGAAAATCGCGGAAGATCGACGGGCTGCGTGGTCTGAGCCAGCACGAGTAGGTTCGGCGCGGGGACGAGGCGAGCTAGAGCCGTGCATCCTTTTTGAAGGTTGGGTGAAACGTTCAACGATGGCGCAGTGCAGAGGACTTCGGAATTTACATGGCAGTTGCATCGTGCAGACGATCGCGCGCGCGTGTCCTGGACGCTAGCCTTCAATGCTTGCAGTTACCGACTTTGATGGAAAAGATAATCAGAAGCGGTAAAAAATGACTAAGATGACAGAACCCACGTAGTAAGAGCATGGCAGCGACGACGCACCCCGCTCGTAAAATGCGTGCCTTGCGCCCTGGATACTTCCATCCGATCAAACTGAACATGCGAGAGGACGTTCTTAATGCCGTGGATGAGTTACATGCAGGGCGTTGCTGGAGCGAGGGTGAGAGCGCTGTTGGGCGCGCAATACACAAACACAGTGCGCACCTAATAGTGCCCGCGCTACGAGCATCGACGGACCAGATCCATGCGACGATAAATGCGGCGTGCAGGGGAGCTTGAGGTGCGCCAACATCCAATCGCCGTAAGGAGCACTGTACCGACAACGGAGCTCACAACAGTGTCATTGTCGATGGAAAGGAACGCACCCCTAGAGTTCAATCGCCGATCCTCCCAGAATGCGACAAGACA
>JAHBBC010000082.1:0-30665 GCA_019915015.1 Auriscalpium vulgare | reverse complement strand
CTCGCCCACTCTCACCAGCGTAGGGGGGCCAGAAAGCTCGCTTCCTCCTTCTCCAGCTGCTGCTCAAACTCGGGTCGCCCAACTTTCCGCGGACGAGGCTACGTCCGCGCCGTTCCATCACGGGCGAGTTTGAGCGCATGCGGTACTGCATCCCGCCGAACAGCGAGTGCAACACCGACACGAGACTGTAACGCGCTCTTGCGCGCATGTGCGTCATCCACGCTCGGCTCGTGCCCGTGTCCTGGAGATGGGAGGTGCGATGGTGCGGCGGATCTCTGGCGTACGTGCGTGTGCGCAGACTTGGACTCGGACGAGGGCTCGTGGTCGTCCTCAGAGGAGGCTGCGGTGCCGTTGTAGGGGAAGCGTAAGCTCGACGCGGAGGATGGCAGATTGAACGATGAGCGGGGCGCGCGGTGCGCGAGGGCGGGCATGACAGTGGCCGTGACAGTGGGCGTGAGACCGAGCGGGTCTCGTACTCGAGGCCAGGAGACGGAGGCAGATCGACGGTGCGGATGATGGGCGTGAACAGGAAGGAGGAGTGCGCGCTCGCCGGGCTCTGCGCGTATGCACGGTGCGGGCTATGCGATACGGGCAGGATGTTTGTCGGCGTGTGGACCTGGTTGTAGTCGTCGTGCATGCGCTCGGGGGAGAAAGGCGTCGGGGAGCGGGAGTGCACGCGCAGCGAAACAGCGTCGCGCTGAAAATTTGTGTGGTCTGCGCTCGTACGCCGCCGGGTTCGACCTCTGCCCCGCGGCTTTTCTGGCGTATGTGAAGCTGAGGTGATGTCCTCGCGGCCGCGAGTCTCGTCATCTTGGTGATTGACATGTGCATTGGGGTGCTCAAACTCGTCGCCGTAGAATGACAGCCCAGGGCCGACGGAGACAGTCTGACGGAAGCCGGACGGCGTGGATTGCGCTTGGAATAATACCTGTGTTGCAGAGAAGACCTTCCTCTCCTCCAGCAACTCGGCCCGTCGTGTGCCTGCGCCTGATGTAAAGTGAGCTTTGTTCCCATTATGATTATGAATCACACACCCTCAGGGAAGCAGGTAAATTTTATGCCCTGCAGCCCAATCTCGATGCTCGAAATGTGGCCGGCGTGCCAGCAAAAGTGTGTTGACTGCGAGAAATACAGGCGTCAGATCGCAGCGAACGAACACAGAACGACGTTGCGCACCCTCTATCTCGTCCGCCACAGTCGGCGTGCCATTTCGAAATTTCACGATGGCTGCTGGTGTTGTCTCTGCTTGCAGTGTTCTCTCGCGTGCGCGACTCGACCTCTGTGGTGTTTGAGAGCTAACTGGAAGCGCTTCCTCGCTTGCGGGGACACCTGGCACCGCGCCTGCATTGTTTCTGCGTGGATGAGAATGATCCGGAGTTCTTGAGGGAGTGCACGACTACATACGGACCTGCAACGTCTGCTGCGCTTCGAGCATTCCACGCGTTTGCCGTTGAGTGGGCCGTGAGTCGGTCGGCTGAATGACGTCCGATGTGTTCGAGCAGCCTGAGTATTTTGCGTCCTCCGCGCACGTGCGGACGCTGGACGCACGTTGGCCACTCCCCACGCCCGCGTGTCGGATCTGCGTCGGATCTGCATGAATGAGAATGAGCTATGTGTGAGCAACAGCTCTCCAAAGACGGTCGGACTCACGTACCGGGTGGCTCCAAGAAGCTCTCAGGCATCGGACTAGCCTCTCGCCGCGCGCAGGGAGGCGCAACACATGAGGCCACACAACGGGCACCAGCCTGAGGCGCGGGGGCAGCGTTTGCGTCGGGGCAGGCCCCGTGCGCGCCGCCGTCCTGATGTCTTGCGGCTTTGTCTGCGGAAAGCGCCGCCTGCTCATGCTGGCGTGGGGGAAGGGAGGTCGTTCTGCAAAGAAACTCATCAGCAATAAGTCAAGCAGATGGTGTGTCGCTCACCACAAAGCGGCACCGTCACCAGTGCGTGCAGGCGCAGGTCGGCGCGCCCCGTCGCTCTCAGCTGCGTATACGATCGAGAGATTTTGGCAGCTCAATCTGCAGCAAAATTTGTCAGAAACGCACCTTTGGTCTCTCGACGACAACTTGCCCCGATGTGTCTCGCGTTGTGGCAAATTGCCAGCACCACACGGCCGCCCGACACTTGATCGAACGTCGGCGCAGGCAGGGTCTTCTTGCCGCGGGTGAGGCCATAGATTCGAGCACCAAGAGATCTGCACACGATCGCATGAGTAAGTATTATGAGTTCATATGTAATTGAACATACATACCGCGGCCGCCTCCATGAACGGCAAGGCTTCAGAGAGACTCTTGAGGACAACGGCGGCGAAATTCACCAGCGAGCTGAAAGATTCACATATGTCAGCTCGGGCAGTTGCACGTACAAGCGAGCCAGACACGTACCTCTACCGCACCGCGCGGCAAAGCCTCGACCCGACTCGAAAACTGTCAGTGTCTGCAAAAGGTCCCTCCGTGCCGAGAGATTTTGCTAGCCAGTGAATCCAGGGCAGTCGTGTCGTTCTGACTTGCCACGCGCCGCTGCATTGCTAACACTGTTGAGGAGCTAATTGTACTAAAGCAAAGGCAAATGTAATCACGTACCTCACAGTGCATCGATGATGGCTTGAAGGAAGTCCGACGCGCCGACTCAAACTAACCTCGGATGTCCATTCAACTGTAGCACGTTGGTGCACTGAAACTTATCGGAGAGACATTGAGCGCCGGTTCAAGATGAGCTTTGAGGTGGAGGTGCACTGGAATGGGGGACGTGGTGTGGGTGGTGGACAACAAGGCGCGAGGTCGGGCCGGCCGGACATACGCGACCGGAAGGCACCGGCAATCAAGACGGCGATCAAACCGGCACCCGGTGACCATGACCGAATAGATGCAGGCACGACCTCGAAAAACCCCCTAGTAAACAATTCAACTTCGTAAACTCAGGGAATCGTAATTCAACTTCGTAAACTCAGGGAATCGTAATTCAACTTCGTAAACTCAGGGAATCGTAATTCAACTTCGTAAACTCAGGGAATCGTAACTGACACTGCACAAATGGATGCCAGGGCGCTGAATTTGGACATTGCGAGCGGGAAAGTGTCGATCGCGGGCGACGACAACGCGCCTATCCGCTGGACGACGCGGCGCGATGTTGCACGTTTCATCGCGTACAATTTTCCCCGGCTGCCCGCAGCGCAGCTGCAGAACGTTGTTTTCCGTCTTGATGGCGAGCGTAACGAGTGCGTGCTCGCGCCCTCTCCCTCCCTTCACCCTAGCCTGATCCTCTGTGCTAGTCCTTCAACGAAGTGTTTGCGCAGTATCGCGAGCTCTCGGGAAAGCCATTGGAGGTCACCTACATCCCAATGGAGGAGCTGGAGGGCGAGATTGCCCAAAGTGAGGGTAAACTGCTCGAGACGGTCTACTTGAAGTTGAAATAGACGTGGGCGGTGGGCCGGGCGTCGTTGGCGAGCCCGACAACAATCTTTACCTGGGTGGAATCCGGAGCCAGCAATCGAGGGAGTGAAGGTGGTGGCACCATTCTGAAACATGATTAGACCCGTGCGTTGTCAAACCTATTGTACAACATCCCCAGTAGCCACGGCCGAAACGTGCCGCTGCCTAATAGCCTGACCTGCAGCGCTTGGCCCGCACAGGAATTGTGTCGGAAGTGCCACTGGAGTATCAACTTGCGCAGCAAGAGCCACCAATCGCGCGCCCGGCCAACCATCCGTTGCATATCAGTGGAGATAATGCTGTGCTGTCAGAAGGCTCCTAGGAAACCGCACTGACTCAACCTCATAATGCGCTCAGACTCTCGGCGCGAGCGCGGCGGGATGTAGACACGGTCAACGCCAGGTGGCGCTGCGCAGTAGACCGTATGACACGAGCCGGCGGGAGGGCTCAGAAAAAGCAAGATGTCGATACTTTGAGCAAGACACGTCGACGACTCCCTGACCGTGTCATATTTATGTTTTGCGTAAGTCAGAAAAAAAACACGGCACCCGTTGGGCCTTGGCGGCAGGACGGACATTTCGACGTCATTGGAAAGTTCATCGGGAGAGTTCATCGGAGAAGCATGAGTCCTGTTCATCGGGTCATCGGGGAAGCATCGAAGGCGATCAGTGCGGGCGGTGTCAGGTCGGATCGCAATGTAGCGTCACAAGAGGGGGTTAGGAGGCCAGCATGCAGTTCGGAGCGCTGGAACGATGTCGCGCAGCACAAGGATAGCTGTCAATGATAGTGGCACGATATGGCATACCGCGGTAGCCAATTTGAATGACCAGAGCACACGGAGTGACCCAGATGTCGATGAACGTGCTTGGACTCTGCCCCCCTTGGCGCGCCTCGGACCTCTCGGCCGCGACGAGGAAAACCTCACACGGTCACGTTGTCTTCAAACTCGTTTAGAAAACGCATTTTTTATTATTGCGTACTACTCAGGTACTTTAGCAGTGCCTACCAGGAGATTGTCTGCGGCAGTCTTCTTCCCCTCCTAGGCTGCCGTGTCAACGAGTTTGACTACATAGTGCCCATGGGTCGTCGCGGTCTCGGCAACTCAAGCTCCGGCCGCCGAATGCGGGGAACAAGCGCGCAAGATCGCGTGGCGATTCCGCAGTGCGCACCGCATCGAACCTTGTGTCACCCGCCTTCTCAAGCTCGGCAACTGGCTATAAGTCTCCAATCCGTGCGAGCCTGGCGTCGATATCCCTTCAGACCTCACCGCCATGTCTCACCCTGACGACAGGAAGGACCTCCCCTCGCCGTCTGCAAGCCACTCGTCTCGCGGCAATGTCGTCGACCACAACGCTCCTCATGGTGAGTGTATTTACTGACCAATGGCTGCCCAGGCGTTCATCTGCTTCGCCACAGTCACCGATGAACCGCTGAATGGGCGTGGGGTTCGTCCGTTGGACCCCTCAAAGCATGTCATCAAGGTGCAACCGTTGAAGAAGACGGAGATGCAGGTGCGTCAGTTTGACTCTGCTCACGGCGCTATGCTCACCGTACAATGTAGCCTTCATATGCACAGGACTTGGGTCTTGGAGATGTGACCCATGGCGCATATGGCTCTATGCTACAGGCCCTCGGCTCATGCGTAGGTCTATGTGGTGCCGTTCCCTGCTGCCCATGCCCCAACCCATTCAAAGAGGTGTACCAAGGTACGCTGCGCCTCCCACGCTCATTCTATTCCTGTCAGCCCAGAGCTCACACAGTGTCTTCTTTTCACTAGGCTCGGTCGGCCTCGTCTCACGCTTCGGACAGTTCTATAAATCGGTCGACCCAGGCCTGGTGCAAGTGAACGTGTGCACAGAGTCTCTGCGGGTTGTCGATGTCAAAATACAAATCAGCCCTATTGGCCGCCAGACCGTGATCACACGCGACAATGTCAACGTCGAGATGTACGTGTTCTCGCGCATTGTTCAAATTCTGTCAATCTCACGTCCTGTCAGCGATTCCGTCATCTACTTCCAGATCGTCAGCCCGTACCGTGCCGCTTTCGGCATCACGGACCTGCGGCAGGCCCTCATCGAGCGCGCGCAGACCACCCTACGGCACGTCGTCGGCGCGCGGGCGGTGCAGTCCGTCGTGACCGAGCGCGAGGCCATCGCGTTTGAGATCGCCGAGATCGTGGGCGACGTTGCGGACAAGTGGGGCGTTGCCATCGAGGGCATCCTCATCAAGGACATCATCTTCTCGCCCGAGGTGTCCGCGTCGCTGTCCAGCGCGGCGCAGCAGAAGCGCATTGGCGAGAGCAAGGTCATCGCCGCCCGCGCGGAGGTCGACGCCGCGCGCCTCATGCGCCAGGCTGCCGACATCCTCGCCTCGCCCGCTGCGATGCAGATCCGCCAGCTCGAGGCGCTGCAGACCATGGCCAAGACCGCGAACAGCAAGGTCGTGTTCGTGCCGATGCAGCTGCAGAGCGACGTCGCGAGCCAGTTCCAGCAGACCCCGGGTGCGGGCCCATCAATCAGGCAGGAGAGTGGGGAGAGCTTTGGCTCAGCGGGCCAGGCGGGTCTGCTGACGAGCATGACCAATCTCTAGGCTTCTCCGCGTGTATGTGTAGCATTATCATTTCCCGGCTGCGCTATCTGTACTCGACCTACGTCTTTAATGATTGCCCCATGTCACATCTACCGCGGACTCGCGCCACACCTTGCGGCGAGTCTCTGTTGTACTTTTACGAGTCGCCCCGACATACTCATGCTAATGATACCTGCGTTCCGATGATTGTGCCGTCCGGGTTGCGCGCTCATGTACAATCAACCGCGTACTTCTACGACATTTCAATGATTCAATACAATACCCTACAAGATATAGCCAAGGCCTAGAATGGCGCCAACGCCTTCACACCCTCGATCGCAGGTGCGGGGTTCCATCCTGGATACAACCCGTTGTCCGGCGTGCCCACAACACCACCGCCCGAGCCCCAGAGCTTCGCCAACTTCAGCGCGAACGCAGCGAAGAAGTTGTCCGTAGCCGCGATCTGGGCGTCAAGCTCGGGCAGCGGCGTATAAGTAACGGCGAGCGGTTTGCCAGAAAGCGTGCGGTACTCTTCAAAGACCTGGTTGAAGGTCTGGGAGGAAGTTAGCGCGGTGGCGGTGGATGAGTTTAGAGGGGACGCGCCTTGCGTTCGCCCTCCAGGCGGAAGGCGCGGTTCTGCAGCTGCGCGGCAGGCAGCCGGGGGAACGTGTACGCGATGAAGCGCGCGACGTCGCGCCGCGTCGTCCAGCTGATGGGTGCGTTGCCGTCGCCCGCGACCGTCACCTTCCCGCTCGCGATATCCAGACCAAGGAACCTGCGCACGCTCAGTTGCCATACATGGTCAGGGCAGCAAGGACGACGTACGAAATCCACACGAAGTCGGAGAGCGGGCCCGTGTAGAACAGCGCGTACGGGAGCCCGAGCTCTTTCAAGAGCGCGACGGTCTCCGCCTTGACGGGCGCCGGGCCGTCTGGGGCCGAGTCGCTGGGGTCGCCAAACTCGGACGGCGCGAACAGCTGCACGCCCGCCGCGTGGGCTGCCCGCGCGGCGAGGTTCTGCTGTGGGATGGCGCCGGCAGGCAGCGTCGAGATGACGACGTGGACACCAGTGAGTGCGGCGGTGAGCGCAGCGCTGTCGGCGTAGTCGACGGGGACGATGGTGGCACCGGCGAGGGCGAGCTTCGTCGCGTCGGCCTTCTTTGCGGAATCCTGATGACATCGAAAGTGGATGAGAGGGGTGTGTGCAGTGAGGAAAATTTATTACCCACCGGACGTGTGAAGATGAGGACGTCGTCGATCGTCCCGGCAGCTTTCTCTTTGAGTAGCTCTTCAGCGACGAAGGTGCCTATGTTGCCTGCGCCGAGAACGACGAACTTTTTGAATCCTGACATTGCGTGAAGTTGTTGATAGAGGGAGTGAGTGTTGGTGCATATAGGAGACGTTGTCCCTATTTATACGCACGAAGCTATAGGGCTCGGACATGGCATCGGGATGGCGGTCGGATGTGCAGTTGAACAGACCCAAATGGCTGCCCGAGGGATCGCCGAGGTTGCCTCCTACGCGTCGCCGGTGCGCTAGTCATGCGACCTGTTGATTTGAATATTGACAATAGACAAATCTGCTTCACCGATGGAGATGAAGCTGGGGCCGCAAAGTGTCGGGTTTGAGACATTGGCGACTATGCAGGCCGCGATATTCTATGATTAAAGGCGAAGCAGCCGTCGTGCTTGAAAACATAGGAGTGGACATCGCGTCCGGTTCGGGGGTCGATAGTAAGCACCCACCCATGAGCCTTCTGATTCGCGGTAGGCGACAAACGGCCAGAAAGAACGGATCCTGTATGTCAGCGCCTTCCCAAGCATTTTGCAGCGCAAGTGGGGCAAATCGGGGCAAACCGTCAGACTGCGCAAGACCAATCAAAGCCAAGACTGATATCGACGCAGTGAGAGACTACTCTAGCCCTGTCAGCTCCGGTTACCGTAGGCTGCCAGAGAGGCCGTCGATGATGGCGGATTTTCCGGCGCTAAGATATGCTCGCTAGTTCCAATGGTTCTGACTCCAGCGAGGTCGGCAAGGGTATATGGACGAGAACCGCGAGGGTGGGCTGCAGCCTTGCAGGCCTACCGCAGAGCGACTTCAAGGCAGCGAAGGATGAAGTTGAGAGCGAGGTCGCAATCGGCAGTAGCCGAGACGTTCTTTGCCGGGCTTGCCGACTCTTGACTTCGCCGCTCACCACCATGCTGTCGCCAATACGACATGCTGCACGTCGCTCAATCCTCGCATTATCACGGCCAATGGCGACTGCGACGGCCTCCACTTCATCGGCCGCCCCCACGGGTGCCATAGAGACGATGCTACCTGGCTTCGCCTCTGCCCCGCCAAAGCCAACTCTGCTGCGTGCCGCCCCTGGCCAGCCCATCCTGCTCGACATCCCCCCCGTCGAGGACCCGCTCCTCCAATACCTCGCGAACAAAATCCAAAAGCACGGCAAGCGGAAGCAGGCCGCGCGCATCGTGTCGCGCACGCTGCTCTGGCTGCACACGCTCACGCGCGCGCCGCCGCTGCCTATCGTGCGCGAGGCCATCTTCGCTGCGTCGCCCGCGGTGCGCAGCTTGAATCACCGCCACGGCGCGAAGACCGTGGCGCGGCCCATCGCGCTGGGGGAGAAGCAGCGCACGCGGTACGCCGTCGACTGGATTTTGAAAACGGTCAAGGAGAAGAAGAACGGGCAGACCCTGGAGGAGCGGCTGGCGCGGGAGCTGATAGCGGTGTTGAACGGGGACAGCCGGGTGCTGCAGAAGAAGGAGGAGGCGCATAGGTTTGCGATGGTGAACAGGTATGTCGCGCCAGCTGTCGATGTCCGGCTTGTCTGACAGCGCACGCAGAGGAAATGCAGAGGCGCGCACATAATGAATGTGGCTAGCTGCAGATATCTACAGTCTCATTCAATGCATGACTCAGTCAACTCCATTATCCATCCTACGCCTCTAGGCTATGTACGCCACCTGCACCCGTAGTCAACCTGCGCTCGTCGTAATATCAGTGACGTTTCCGTCTTTTACGACCTGCCTCGTTTCCCTCTGTCTGCTCGACTTCGCCACCATCTGCCAGTAGCGATACAGCCTTTGTGACGGCCTGCCTTCGCACCTTCTCAGGCACCTGCCCCCAATATATCTCTTCCTTCATGCCCTGCAGCAACTCCACCGTCATAGGCTTGTCTGAACGCGCACCCGTCGTGTCGAGCGCCTCAGATTGCGCTGTGGGATGACTTGCGAAATGTGATACCAGGTGCTGTGAGTGCGCAGGTGTCGCAAGACGCAAGTAGCACTAGGAGCACGGTGTCAGCATATTACAAGGAATGTAGGCGTCTGACGTACTGTGTCGAGGCCCTTGGTGTAGTCCACGTAGTCGAGCCCGTCGGAAGCCGGACTAGCATGATTCCGAAAGGCGGCAGAAAACAGAGAACGGAGTGTGGTTTTGTTCGTCTCATGATGGACGTGGCGCACAAAGACGACGCAGTCGGGGGGATACGGCGCGGAGGCGGTCAGTGTTGACACTGTCGGGGGTTCCTGTCGCAAGCGCGATGGTTCAGGGATATGTACCGCCGCTGTAACTGATGGAGCCGCTCGAGACACGGGATGCGTCGACTCCGCCGCCTGAGCGAGGAGTTTCTGTCGATACGCGGCATACTCGTCCTGAAGCTGATCCCAGCGCGTCTTCGACAGTGTCCGCAGTCCCGACTTCGCGGCTTCTTGTGCCTCTTCCGAGGTGCTGATATTTTCGATGGTTGGAAGGTCCCATGGCCAGGCAGAGAGCAGCTGGTTGACGTCGGTGACTTGGGAGAGCGTCACGAGAGCGAAGCCTTTGCACTTTGGAACATTGTTTGGCTCATCTTGAAAATGCGGAGGAAATAAGATGACCTGAACGCGCCGCGAATCCGCGTGTCCGGTTGCACCATCTAGTAAGGTGCTAAGGAGGAGCGCGACGCCCGCTGTTGAGCGGTGCGACATCGGGATGTTCTCCTGGTCAATATAGTCAGCGACAGAACACGGATGAACAAGTCGTGACGCACAATATAAAGCATCCTCGACTGCCAGTACGCCCTTGTAAACCCCTCAAAGCGCTGGACGACTTCCTCCCAATCCTGCGCCGGATCTCGTATCCACCTGCGCCACGGTCATGCCGACTCGGGCGCGCCACGTTGACAACAATTACGCGCACGTCGTACGCGTCGTTCGCATGAGGGCGAAGCGACTTTATCACGGCGGCCTCTGAGTAGTTTGTGCCTGCGAACGGTGCGGTACGCAGCAGCGCGCTGAGATGAACAACTTGTATAACCATCAATCGAGTCCGAAAGGCGAGGAGTTGCGGCACTTACACCCTTCGCGGTTTGGATCGCGTAGACTGGGGTCGGTCCATAGCGCATGTTCGGAGAGTGCGAGAGAGACGAGGAAGGCGGGGGCTTTGTCTGGGGTTGCATCCTGGCTGGATGTTTGGCGCGCGACGGAACTAGGAGGTGCAGGATGAACAGCGTGTGGCCGCGAGCTACCCTCTGCTACCACCGTCGCGGGCACGGTTGGGCCTGCATTTCGCGAGCCGGTACTCTTTCCTTTCGCAACTGCTCGGGGAAGAAAGAATGTCGACATTCCTGTGAGGACAGAGTCGCGTCGGTCCTCGGACTACCCGTTATAGCTTCCACCACGTGATTGCCAACACTCGGACCGCTCCCCCGGGCCAGAGAGTCGACCATCATGTTAGCAGCCGCCTGCTCGCGCAACACACCGCGCACCGGACAGGACGCGGCCAGTTGAACCCGTTCCACGTCGCCGTTCTCGTCTCACCGGCGCGTGTCGTGCTCAGCATATCCTCGTCTAAATCTAATCGTCAATACTTAGAAGCGCTATACTAGCGCTGCCTTCAATGGCCTGCCTCATGTCCACCACGCCAACACAGACCGTCCTCGCCTTCCCTCCACTTCCATCTCCATTCGCGCCGTACGCGAGCCTGACCAACGAGTCGCGACGGCATGACTGCGGCTCCCGTTTGGCCAGAGAACGGACCTGGCACTAAGTATCTACAGGGGCGACGGCGACCCGTCGCCATCCCCCTTTCCGCGCCCCTATGGTATGGTTTCGACGGTTTCTGGACGTCAGGAACGCGAGCTCGAGATCGCCCATGGCGAGCCGCCAGGGCATGTCCCCGGCAACTGGTTACCGGACGTCGGGCAGGCATATTCGAGCACATCCGCACACGAGCGTGACCTCCCCCCACTCCCAGAGCAGGATCTGGGCACAGATCCTCTCATCCTCATACTCGTTGCGCGCCAGATGCTTGAAGAGACACTGCGCCCTGACCCGTTCCGTTATTCCGCCGACCACGCTGCTATTCCCACATGAGGTCAAAGTGTGTCGCAGTCCGTGCGTAGCCCGGTAGCTGCTCTATATCCCGACTCGGAGCAGCAGCCAGGCCCACGCTGGATTCGGACGTCGCGCTGCCTTTGCAGGACCAAACGCAGTTACCGCACGAGGTCCAGGACTTCAATTTCGCATGCATGGAGCAGTTCATCGCAGAGGAGAAGGAGTGGCAACGGCAGTTCGAATTGAACAACCCCACGGACGCGCACCAGCTTCCCGCTATTCCTACTGTCCTGGACAGGCCGGCGCGCAATCCTCGACCCCTGGCCCCGCGCAGTCTGGGCGACGGCAGGAAGCCGCTATTCCAGGGCAGCGTATTGTGGCCATTCCGGAAGGCGCGTCTCCACGGCGCAGGGACACCGCTGAGCTCCGACGTGTTGCACGAGGACGTTACCGTAACGATAGGCACGAGCGAAGCCCGTATTCGACCTTACCGCTTCTCATTTTACTCGAGCGCACTCGCGGCGACGATCCACGCGCGGAGTCTCGCAGAGCTGACAGCAGAAGGGCAGTCCTTCCAGGACTTGTTTTCAGAACAAATCGCTCCGGGTTCAGGACCAGGGTCAGCCGCGCACGCGAGCGGGAACGGGGGAGTTGAGACGACGAGCACGGTCGACGGTGGGAGCACGGTCAGCGGTGGGAGCAAGGTCGGCGATGGGAGCAGAGTGTGGTGGCTCGATGTGCTCTCACCAACGGACGCGGAGATGCGGGTGCTGGGCCAGGTACGTCTGCGTGTTGTGGCTTGCAATCAACGCTGATATGCGCACGGGACAGGTGTTCGGCATACATCCGCTGACGTTGGAGGATATCCAGATGGAGGAGGCACACGAGAAGATTCAGCTATTCCAGACGTACTACCTGGTATGCTTCCGGGGCTTTGATCAGGACCCGTACAGCCCAACGTACCTCGAGCCGCTGAACATGTACTTCGTGTTCCGCGAGGGCATTCTCTCGGTGAGTGAGATCTTTACCTCACTCTGATTTTCTGCGCTGACGATGATCGGTCGCGCAATTGCAGTTCCACTTCCGCCCCACGCCTCACCCGCAGAATGTGCGCCGTCGCATCGAACAACTGAAGAATTTTATCAGCGTAACCTCCGACTGGATATCGTATGCCCTCATAGACGACATCACAGATTCGTTTGTGCTGCTCTTCCGGAGCCTCGAATACGAAGTCGATCGCATCGATGAGCTTATCCTCATTTCGAAGAAGACAGAAAACGACATGCTGCGGAGGTGTGCCATACTGTTTTCTCCTGCGTGGCCAAGTTCATTGAGCTCCTCTGCATCGATCAGGATCGGCGTATGCTGGAAGAAGGTCATGGGTCTCATACGACTGATGAGAAACAAGGGCGATGTTGTCAAGAAACCTCGCGAAGAGGTGTAACGAAAATTTGAGTGTTGCACAGACCTCCGACATCGTACGTCTCTTTCCTGCCGTAGGCTTCCGAGGACCACTTTGACGAGCCGTACGCCAGGGCTTGTACCTCGCCGACGTCGAGGACCATCTGATCACGATGACGCAGAACCTGTCTCACTACGAGAAAGTTCTTTCGCGCGCTCACGCAAACTACCTCGCCAAGGTCGGCGTTGGGAAGAAGGGCGGGAAGAACCAGGTCGGTGACGTGTTGCAGATGCCTGGCGACTCAGAATCGCTTCTGGCACTGGATGTCGACGGTCCGTCCTTGCGAACCCATGCGGCGCGAGGTATGGGGAGTCAGCTGAGTGTCGTGTCAAATATGACCGAGCTCTCGTTAGTGAAGTTGATCAAATCCCAGTGGTCACGGAAATCTCGCAATAACTTCTCTATGACCTCTCCTGGTGCTCCGAACCTGCGGTAGGGACGTGATCTGTCTTCGCTTGCCCTGCTGACCGTAGTTGAGTTCATATATCTGCCTCAAGGTTCGATTGTATTTCATGCTTGAATTTGATGGACTGGCTACTGGCGCATGTTTCGAACGAACGGTAAATTTATATTCACCAAAGGCTAGAAAAGCAAAGGCGTAGCAGAAAGCGTGCTGATTAGGAACGTACAGTCCATGGCCTTCTGCGTGCAGGAGGAGGAGAGCGTGGCCTTCGACCTCGACATCGACCGCCTGTCGCGGTGCGAGCGGCCACGTTCGCCCCAACCAGGGAGCGGCCGTCTGTCCCACATCGCGATCGTGACACTTCTTCTTTATCATTGTTGGCTACTTTGGCGAGACTGACAGACGAGGCCTGAGTGGCAGGCAAGTGAAAGGTAAGTACTGTAACACTCAGGCTGTATTCTACTCTTCAAGTCCGGCAATAATTTCCTCGACGACACATATACCAGAATGGGATAAAGCATATCATCCCGCGGACATCCACCGCCTCCTTGAACATTTGGAAATCCCCTTCCATCACATGCTCTACTTGGAGTCGCTATATTCTGCATCGATGATGGACGCCACACGCTCGCCCACGATGTACACCGGAATCTGAGGGTGCGAGGAGAGGGCGTAGGGCTATGAGACAACCAATCAGATCCTTTCCCATAATTGAAAGCTTGCTTTGTCCTTACGAAGATGCTGGCGTCGGCGACGCGCAGGCTGCGGACGCCTTTGACCTTCAGGTCTGGGTCCACCACGCCGCCGGAGGCACCTTTCGCGGAGATGGCAGCCGTCGCTGAAACATACGGTCAGCCACGTCCACGGGAGATGGAAGGAAATAAATTACAGGTCGGATGCCACGCACTCACTGAAAACGTCTGTCAGAGAAGATTCACACATGCGTCTCTGATAGACTCACTGGTACTCGAACGGATGTAGTCCTTTATCTCGTCATCCGTCTGCGCTTCAGCAAACGCACCCCACTCCTTAAACCCGTAGGGTTTGAAAGCCGGTGCCTGCACATATTCTCTAATCTTCTTTATTGCTGTTAGAAACGAGTCATAGTCAGTGCTGGTCATCGAGAAACCCAAAGGGGCGTTACACACATTGAAACAGCACATGTCCATCAAATTCTTCAGCAATGTAGTTCGGGTCCACCGACGGTGGCGTGAACGGGTCGTTCGACCTTAACGTGACCGTGCCGTGCGAAATCGGCGTCATGTTCACCGTCACGATGGTGAAGAAGTTGCCCGCGCCCGGATCGGGAATCGCAGCGTCGACGAACCCGTCGCCAATGAGTAACTCGTAGTGAGGAGTCTGCGGACCTGCGGACGGGTCATTCACACTGCGCTCGGACAAGTCAGACTCTCGGACCCGGAAGAAGCCAGCCGCCAGCGCGAGAGGGTTCGTCAGAGGTCCCGTCTGCTTCGTGCCAAATTGCTCTTGCGCGGCAGCACCGGCAGCTGTGTCGCGACTGATCTGGTCTCTCGTCTCAATGGTATCGACCGTCCACTGCGCAGGTGACCGTCAGACGATCCGGAATGTGGCAGCCATAATCCGACAAAAACGAACCTTGTTGAACAGTGCGGGATGATCTTGCAGATTCTTCCCGACTTCTGGGAGGTCCTTCACGACAGGTATACCGAGCGCGTCGAGGGAAGCGCTGTCTCCAATGCCGGACAGCAAGAGCAACTTCGCAGAACCGACGCTGCCCGACGACACGATGACCTCCTTGTCGGCTTTAACTTCGAATCTAGGTGCTAGAATAGGTCTCTATGTTGGTCACCTCGCGATAGATCTTGATGAAAGAGCTTACCATCTGGCGCTGCTGTGAACTCGACGCCGCTCACGCGCGGCTCGGCGCCATCAGCAGAGGGGGCGAAAAGCAACCTAGTGACATGCACTCCGGAGACGAGGGTGAAGTTCGGGCGTCCGACAGCGGCTCTGACGTAGTTTCTCGAGGCGTTCCGATAACCTCCACCGAACGTCGAGGGCAACCACCCTACACCCAAGGGAGACCCAGAATTGAGATCCTTGTTGTATTCGAATCCGTCCACTTCATCGACAGCTGGACAAGATAGGCGTGTGTGAGCGAGGCTTACAATTCCGAGGATTAAAAAGTGGACCAACCTTCGAAAATCTTCTTGTTGAATGGGGTTACGTAGTTCGGGAGCGAGACGAGGATAGGGCCACTTGCGCCATGCACCTCCGGCTCGTAGTGCCCCGTGGTGTCATGTCCGTCCGTAGGTGGGACCCAGGTTTCCAGCTATAGCACTGTATGTGAGATTTCCGCTTGCACAATACCAACGCCACCCGAGACGTACCTTCTTCGCGAACGGAAGCACGGATTTCCACGACCAGCCATCGTCGCCGGTGATGCTAGCGATGCGATCCCAGTCTTCCGCGGAGCCGCGCTGGGCAAAACCGAAATTCACCTACATACCGATGCGCAATGAGTGACAGTGTCGCGTGTGGAGACCTGGAGCTGACGCACGACGGACGTGCCTCCCACGCTCTTCCCAGTGGGGAACGGGATCGTGCGCCCGCCAAGCCCTGCCTGCGGCTCGACGAGGTTTGGCCAGATGAGATCGAGGTTCTGCGCCGCGCGGGCCCCCAGCAAGGGCACAATGGTCTCGACGACGCCGTCGTTGCTGTGCGCAGCAAATGAACGGTGGTCAGCTCTTGCCGATGCGCTGGTGGACGGGAAGCATATTTACCCCTGGCCAGCTTCAAGAACAAGGACCTTGAAGGCAGGATTCTCCGAAAGGCGGCTGGCTACTGTGGCGCCAGCGGTTCCAGCTGGGATAAGTCGGCATCAGGATCTGCTTCATGATGGGAAGAAAGAAAGGAGGAAATGCGCACCTCCTACGATGATGAAGTCGTATGCTGTCTGCGCGATTGCTTCAAGATTGGGCGAAGTCATGATTTAGGTGGGGTGTTCTTCTATCAACATCTCAGCTTTTATTGAGGGACCTAGATCAAAAAAGCAACGTCTCAGTTTCATGGGATAGGTCCTGACTGAGTGCTGAGACGGCTACATACTAGATCCGAGATGACCATGGCTGTCTCAGTCAGGAGGACCTCGTCTCTGTAACGAGCCAGCACTGGTGAGTCCGAGTCCGTTCACACCCACACCGAGTCAATCCGAGACTCAGACAAGTCTCTCAGTTCTGCTGATTCGGAGATGACAGAAACAAAGGGTGTGCTCCGAGCCAAGCGCATCCTCATAGTTTGCTCATAGTAGCAGCTGCGCAGCTGAGAGGGCAGGCTGTGACCAAGAACGATCGCAGTGTAGTCAGCGCCAGGCTCCTACAAGCGGGGATTGGGAAAAGTGATGACATGATGAGCTTTACACCAGACTCTTTTCTTTTCCAGCGCAATTAGATTTGGCACGCCGCGTTCCAGCGAATTGTCAATCCTGCCTCATGTCCACCGTAATGCCACAGACGGTCCTCGTCTTTCCTCCGCTTTCATCACCCATTCGTGGTGGACACGAGCCAGCTGCAGACCAGCGACCGTAACTGCGGTACGCGCTTCGCAACAGCAGTGCTAGTAAGTACGAACCCGGCTCTGTCTTTCCAACCCTACGGCAACGGCGAGCCATCCGCGCCAGTGGTCACCATCCCCTTGGGCTTTGCCCTCATCGAGCGCGGCTCACTCGCGTCGTCACCCGCGAATACATTTCCGCAACCCATCCGTCTTCTCTCCGCGCCCCGTTGGCATGATTTCGACGGTTTCTGGGCGGCAGGAACGCGAGCTCGAGATGGCGCATGGCGAGCCAGGGCATGTCCCCGATAACTCGTTACCCGACGTCGGACAGCCATACTCGACACATGAGCATGAGCTTACCCTGCACCCGGAGCAGGATCAGGACACAGATCCACTCATCCTCCAGACGCTCGAGCCGATACCGAGCCCCGACGCGTTCAAAAATTCCGCCGGGATTGCGGCCAGGTCGGCTCCTGAGAGCGTGTCGCAGTCCGACTCCACCGTGGGCAATCAGATCCCTGCGCTATATCCCGACATGGAGCAGCAGCATTCCCCCGCGTTGAATTCGGACGCCGCGTTGCAGGACCAGATGCAGTCACCGCACGAGGTCCAGGAGTTCAATTTCGCATGCATGGAGGAATTTGTCGCAGAGGAGAAGCAGCAACTCGAAATAAACAACCCCACGGACGCGCACCAGCTTCCCGCTATGCGCCCTGTCCTGGACAGGCCGGCGCCCAATCCTCGACCCCTGGCCCCGCGCAGTCTGGGCGACGGCAGGAAGCCGCTATTCCAGGGCAGCGTATTGTGGCCATTCCGGAAGGCGCGTCTCCGCGGCGCAGGGATACCGCTGAGCTCCGACGTGTTGCACGAGGACGTTACCGCAACGATAGGCACGAGCGAAGCCCGTATTCGACCTTACCGCTTCTCATTTTACTCGAGCGCACTCGCGGCGACGATCCACGCGCGGAGTCTCGCAGAGCTGACAGCAGAAGGGCAGTCCTTCCAGGACTTGTTTTCAGAACAAATCGCTCCGGGTTCAGGACCAGGGTCAGCCGCGCACGCGAGCGGGAACGGGGGAGTTGAGACGACGAGCACGGTCGACGGTGGGAGCACGGTCAGCGGTGGGAGCAAGGTCGGCGATGGGAGCAGAGTGTGGTGGCTCGATGTGCTCTCACCAACGGACGCGGAGATGCGGGTGCTGGGCCAGGTACGTCTGCGTGTTGTGGCTTGCAATCAACGCTGATATGCGCACGGGACAGGTGTTCGGCATACATCCGCTGACGTTGGAGGATATTCAGATGGAGGAGGCACGCGAGAAGATTCAGCTATTCCAGACGTACTACCTGGTATGCTTCCGGAGCTTTGATCAGGACCCGTACAGCCCAACGTACCTCGAGCCGCTGAACATGTACTTCATCGTGTTCCGCGAGGGCATTCTCTCGGTGAGTGAGATCTTTACCTCACTCTGCTTTTCTGCGCTGACGATTATCGGTCCTGCGATTGCAGTTCCACTTCCGCCCCACGCCTCACCCGCAGAATGTGCGCCGTCGCATCAAACAGCTGAAGAATTTCATCAGCGTAACCTCCGACTGGATATCGTATGCCCTCATAGACGACATCACAGATTCGTTTGGGCCGCTCGTCCAGAGCCTCGAATACGAGGTCGATAGTATCGATGAGCTTATCCTCATCTTGAAGAAGACAGAAATGAGAGACATGCTGCGGAGGTGTGCCGTACTGTCATCTCCTTATGCGTGGCCAAGTTCATTGAGCTCCTCTGCATCGATCAGGATTGGCGTATGCTGGAGGAAGGTTATGGGTCTCATACGACTGATGAGAAACAAGGGCGATGTCGTCAAGGACCTCGCGAAGAGGTGTAACGAAAGCTTGAGTGGTGTACAGACCTCCGACATCGTAAGTCTCTGTCCTGCCGTTGCCTTCCGAGGACCACTTTGACGAGCCGTATACCAGGGCTTGTACCTCGCCGACGTCGAGGACCATCTGATCACGATGACGCAGAACCTGTCTCACTACGAGAAGGTTCTCTCGCGCGCTCACGCGAACTACCTCGCCAAGGTCGGCGTCGGGAAGAAGGGCGTGAAGAACCAGGTCGATGACGTGTTGCAGATGCCTGGCGACTCGGACTCGCTTCTGTCACTGGATGTCGACCCCGCCATGCGAGCCCATGCGGCGCGAGGTCTGGGGAGTCAGCTGAGTGTCGTGTCAAATATGACCGAGATTTCGTTAGTAAAGTCGATTAAATCCCAGTGGTCACGGAAATCTCGCTATAATTTCTCGATGGCCTCTCCTAGTACTCCGAACCTGCGGTAGGGACCGTGGTATGTATTTGCTTGCCCCTGACCGTAATTCAGTCCGTATAATATATGCGTCATCGTGCTTGTATTCGATGGACTGGCAACTGGCGCACGCTTCGAACGAACGGTAAATTTATATTCACCAACGTGAAAAGCTAGAAAAAGCAAAGGCGTAGCAGAGAGCGCCCTGGTTAGGAACGTACAGTTCATCGCCTCCGACGTGCAGGAGGAGGAGAGCGTGTCCTCGACCTCGACCTCGACCGCCTGTCGCGGTGCGAGCGGCCACGGTCGCCCCAACCACCTGATCTCGGAGGAGGCGACTCGCCTCGCCTCGGCGGGGGCGGCCGTCTGTCCCTATCATCCCTCGGCCTATCCACATCGCGATCGCGACCTCCAATATCCCCACCGCGTCCTCCCCGCCCACGAACGGAACTCGTCGGCGCGTTCGACTCCCCACGCCAATGCCCGCCACCGCGGCCCACCCCTGGACCCGGGCCGGCGCCCAACCCTCCCCTGCCCACACCGCTTGCGCCCGCAGTCTTCCACCCGTTGACGGCGGCAGCGGCGCCGCTGCCTTTTATCGTGAGCTCGCCGGCCGGCGCGTTCGTGAGGGGCACGTTCTTCGGCAGGAGGACCGAGACGCAGAGGTAGTCGCCCGGGACGAAGCGCAGCTCGTCGAGCGTGCGCGCGTCTTTTTGGCGCTCGGAGAGCGTGCCGTGCTCGCCATCGGCGTCCTCGAGGAGGCGCGGGGCCGTGGACTCGAGGGTGCCCGGCTCGCCGAGGATGTCGCGCGAGTACACGGTGCCGAGGTCCTTCTGGGCGTACATGCCTCGGTTGGCGGAGTCGGCGTAGACGGCGCGGAAGGCGTAGCGGGCGAGAGGGTGGCGGAAGTCGGGTGTTTGGGGCCCGCCGAGGCGGAGGGTGGTGAGCACCTCGAGCAACGTCGCATCCTTCCTAGAGGGCGGTGAGTATGCAACAACGGGGTAATGACGCGTGGCGCACCATGTGAAGATTTGCTGCTCGTCTCCTACTGGAATAGGCCCATCTTGGAACTGGGCAAGGCGGTGAAAGGACCCTACTTTGACGAATGTACGGATGAGAAACGGGGCAGTCTGCGCGGAAGACGGTCAATGTTGGATTCTAACATTGGAGAGAGTAGCTCTGCTCACCTTCTCGCGGTCCACAATGGGCTGACCAGATGGTGTCTTGGGCTCCATGATAAGGGTTACAGGCGCGAAAGACCGGATAGTGTTCGTGCAAGTTGAGAGCGACAAGTCTCGGACGCATACACAGCCGTGGGAACCAGGACCCCGCGCCGCCAGGCGCCGCTGTCCTTCCGCTCAGACAAGTGTCGTCTGCTATCCAGCTTTAGCGTCGATAGGTAACCCCTCTTTATCTTGTTCAAGACACTGGGATACGAGGAGCACGAAGGCTCATTGGGATTCGGAGGCGCCTTGCCATTCGGCAGGGTGGGCATTGTGTATCTGGTAGTCTTCACTCTTGCCTTATGCCTGCGTGAGTGCTGGTCAACGGGCTGAAGAGTTGCGGTGCAGAGGTGATTTAGACGGACGTCGCGTGTCCAGCAGTTTTTGATGCGGTGGGTTTGCAGTGCCTTCTCCCCCGTCCGACGCCGGCTCACTACTTGTTCTGTAGACACCTCATGTGCTGTTGACAATGGTTGTGCAGCACCTGTGTTTGACGCAGGTGGGGTTTTCTGCTCCCCTTTCTTGGGCGATCAGGTCGCATGTGCTCGCCCGGTCGGGTCATGTTTTGACAATGGTCATCGCTGTCCTCGTCGGACCCTTCCTGGCAGCTATTTGTTATCAAACCGTGACTTGCATGTCCATTGGAGGTCAATGTCATAGACTGTCGGCTTGACGTTCGCACGGCGTCCTGTACTATCCTTGGTCCTTGGTGCCACTAGTACTGTGTTGGTGCGCCGCCCACCCAACTCCATGCTCACGTCCCTTTGGCTTCACGAAAATCTCGAACGCCCATGTTCTCGTGCTGCGAAGCAAGTCTCTTTACTCTGCACCCTGGCATGTTCATAAATGATAGGGGATTTTGATGATTTTCTCGCCATCTTCGAATCGAAATGTGTGCGAAAAACTCTGCTTGTTTGGCCTGTGTACGCGAAGATCCTCCACAGTGCTATACATCCTTCAACCAATTCCTCCAACATGAAATGCTTCAGTTGAATACGGTTGGTCTGGCGTTGGAAGAGGCAAAGAGGCGGGCGAACTGCGCTCGGCTCGCGTCCGGCAAGTTTTGATCAGACGCGCGCGCGTGACTTGGGAAAATGAACACGAGGCGCGATGGTTCAAGTCGAGTTCCCGCTCGCCCTCCTCGCTGCGGGCCTCCCGCTTCCCCTCCCATCTATCTTTTCCTTTCTTTCCGTTAATCCATTCTATACTTTCCGGTGATACCTCCATTCAAACCTAGATCTTCATTTCTACTCTCCCATGGGCAACTCGCCCTCCCGATACGATGGCGCATATCCTCCTTTCCACCCGGGCTACCTTCCAGCGGTTCCCGCAAACGGGCCGTACAAACCCTCGCGCAGCTGGAACCCATTCAAAAGAAGGAGAAGGGAGCAAGAGATGAGGGATTACTGGTATTCAACGCCTATGCTTTGGCAGTACCCGGGCACTTCCGCGGCCCCCTTCCCATGTGCGTGTGCATTTCGATCTTGTCAATCGATGTGCAGCTTACGGTGATTTCGACAGACGGCCAGCCAGGGCAACCGCAGGCGCAGACCGCTGTGCCCGCCAACGCGGCGGCAGCTGCCACCACACAGATGCCGCAGCCCATGCCCGCCCAAGCTCCCATCGGCTCGCTCTCGAACCCGCTCGCCTACCCCTCCTTCGCCGAGCAGTCCATGCACATGCCGCCCTCCTTTCCGCATCGATCGCGCCGCCATCGCCGCCGCCGTTCGCGCAGCTCCGACGGGTCAGATTCCAGCGGGTCCGACTCATCCTCCACCGACCCGTCCTCGTACGAGTCGTACCGCCCACGCCACCGTCGACACCACTCGTCATACTCGCGCTCACGCGGGAACCCGCTTCCGCGCCCGCCGAAGGACGTCCTCGCAAGCACCCCGTACCGCGCTATCCTAAACGAGCTCCCGAGCGTGCAACACGAGTCCTTCCGCTCGCGCCTTCCCGACGCGTTCACCGACCGCGATCGTGACCGCGACCGCGATCGTAAGCACAGCTCGCGGCGGCACAAGTACAGCGACGGCATCTTCCGTCCGCTGCGCCGCCGCGACCGCTACGAGCCTGGGTTCGGCGGCGGTGCGGCATCCCTCGCGCAGCCGTTCATGGGCATCGCGATGCCGCAGCAGCAGCAGCAACCGATCACGAACGCACCTGTCGTGCCCATGCCGGAGCCCGACACGAGCGCTGCCGCAGGAGGCGGGATGTCCATGCCTATGCCTGGCGGGGGGACGCCCATGCCTGTCGGCGGGATGTACATTCCACGAGGCCCGACGCCCATGCCGGGTGGTGGGATGCCGATGCGTAGCGGGTCGCCCATGCCAGGTGGGATGCCCATGCCAGGGAGCGGGATGCCCATGCCAGGGAGCGGGATGCCGAGTGGCGGGATGTCGATGCCTATGCCGGGTGACGGGATGGGTGGGATGCCCATGCCAGGCGGTGGAATGCCCACACCTCGCGGCGGCGGCGGAATGTCCATGCCCATGCCAGGCGGCGGCGGAATGGACACACTGATGCAAATGCCGCGCGGCCCATCGCCCATGCCCGGCCGCTCGAGCATCGTCCCGCCCGTCATGCCCATGCCAAGCCCCGGCCGCAGCCCATTCATTGGTCTTGCGACTGCGCCGTCCATCACGCCGAACGTCGTCCCGGGCCAGGGCACGCCTATGCCCGGCTCGATGCGCATGCCCACGCCCGGCGGCAGCTTGAACATGGGAGTTCCCCCGCCCGGCAGCACAATGCCCATGCCCACACCCGGAGGCATGAGCATGGGAGTGCCCCCGCCCGGCAGCACAATATCCATGCCCACGCCCGGTGGCGGTCTGAACATGGGCGTACCCCCGCCTGGCAACATGATGCCCATGCCGTCGCCGCGCTTAGGAACCGGAGCGCTCGGACTCGCGCCCGCCGTGCGCTTTAGCGGATACGGCCGCTTCGCGGGCTTCCTGCACCACTCAGAGCACAAGGTTCTGCACGAGGAGGAGCTGTACCCGACTGCGTTGCATCTCTACGAGGCGCTCAAATTCTTGTCGCACCGGCCAGACATCGCGAAGCGCATCAGGCACTGCGAGCGGCCCGAAGAGGTGTACGCCATCAGCTCGTCGGAGGCGGAGTCGACACGACCGGACTGGCACATCGTCGCCATCCAGATGGTGAGTATCTCACCGATCATTCACTCGTGTGGTGTGTGCTAAACGTTGTAATGACTAGATGGACACTGTGCTTCATCAAAAGTTCCGCCAGCATGGCGATCTGCGCGCGCTCCTCCTGGACACACACCCTTCGGACCTGATCTACGCAGAACGCGACGACCCGTTCTGGGGCGAAGGCCCCGAGGGCGTGGGCTCCAACGAACTTGGAAAGGCGCTCATGCGCGTGCGCAACAAGCTACGAGCAGAGGCTGGACTCGCTCCTTGATTCACGATCTCCCCAGACTTTCACTCTTCTAACGCTACTACTCACGCTTACGATGCCACGTCCTGGCTGGCTTGGCCGTACTGATCACTTGTATCTCTATCTGCGTAGGGTTTGGTTGCTCCTTCATATGTGCATCTCTTGATCTGTTTGTCAGATATGTTCGTCGGGCAATTTTGTCGTCATCTATTGGCCGTCACTCATACGTACATGTATATTTCTGTCCTGGTTCCCGCACGCGATACCTCCACCTCCATCCCACTTCTTAGTAGTAATACTGCCGCCATGATGAAAGAAATACAATGCATATGCTTCACGTTGGTTGTGAGCGTGGCTACGCTAAATTTTACTACTACCATTACATTCTTGCCAACAGCATACAAGGAACTCAATTTGTCAACCCAAGTTCAGATCTGATTCAAGCTACAAGTACAGGACAAGTGCAATAACAGTCAATTTCAAGCCTACATCTTGCCTCTACATAATCCTTACACCATTCCTATAACAAGATAAGCTGATCATATTCTTGAAGACTACAGATCAAATACTCACATATTATGCACCAATGTGAACAAATGGAACCCAGCGGTGCAAAGGAACATTCCGCCTTCTCATTTCCTTTGTGACAGCTTTCAGCACCTTAGCTGCATCCTTGAAGTCAACTGGCTTATCTTTGGGATGGAGAATTCTCCTGTAGAATTCATGCGCCAACAGAGGTCCATCCTCATCAGCCATTGCCCACAAGGTTCCTAAAATGCCTCTGAATCCACAAAATTGCATGCCAGCTGCAAGACTGATTCCTTCATCTGGAGTATTGTCTTTGTCAACAGCTGCAGTGTGACAGGCAGACAAAACAGCAAGCTCTGCATTGGGCAAATTGGCTCTTACAACATCTCGTATGGTAAACCTAGCATTGTCATGCAGCTCAAATGATGAATTGAAAGGTTGGTCGGTATCAATATGCCCATGTGAAGCAAAATGAATCCAAGGGTATCTTGAAAGTCCCTCTAGCATAGTGCCATGAGTGACTTTCTCTCCCATAAGTTCTTCAGTTTTACATCCTACTGTTTGCATGACCTCAACCTCCTCATATACTCTGTCTAGAGAGCTGGTGGCAATGGCAAGTACATCAGGAGCCATTCCATCTACTCTTGCAACAACATCTTCCCTAGCTCTCATCAGTGAGCCAAGTGTTGGAGTATAGGAGGGAATGAATTTCTGTGAGAGTTGCTGTTGGGCGTGGGTGGGCACTTCAAAAGGCTGTGCAGCATGCAGAGGGAGTGTGCATAGTTTGCCTGATGGGCACCACCATATTCTAGAGCCTTTGCCAAATCCCAGGTCATCCAATTTCTTGAGAACAGGAAATGCAATACATATCCACAATTGTCTCAGTATGTGTTCAATCACTGCATCCTTACTGTAATCATCGAGGACTACTTGTCGGCTTTGGTGAGAGTCATTTACAAGGTATCCAAGTTTCAAGCTTTCTGACAGCATATTGATTGTTTCAAACACAGTGACATGTTTCACATCAGGCAAGGGAACACAAATAGGATCAGAATCAACACAGTGAAGAATCAAAGCATCTGAGCGATAGCTTGCAAGATTGACAAGAATAACAGGGCCATTTGAAGCAACTTTAGCAATGCTTGAAAATTGTGGAGCTTTCAAGAATGTATCAAACCCATTCATGCTCTGTATTTTCTTGACAAGGTCATTCCACTGATTATTCAATGCTCTCTTTGCTGCCCACTGCTTTTCTTCTAGCCGGTTTGGCATCAAATCCAATTCGGAGTATTTTGTGGTGAATTGATCTAGCTGCATCTTGAGATTCTCAAATTGCTCTGCAAGAGCGGCATCTTGAGTTCTCAATTGTTTGATTGGGGATCTGTATTCTTTCATCTTAGACCATAAGATTCCTCGACCTTGTTCCCACATCTGGACTGCTTCTTTGAGCTCTTCAATGTCAACTGCCCATGAGACTGCATTTGAAGTCAATGTAGAGGTGCTCTGAACAGTCTGGAAGAATTTGTGCTGCAGGTCTAATGTTGGACGAATGATTAGGCACTGCTCAAGCAATCCTAAGGCCTTTTCATTTGCAGTCTTGGTACTCTGATGTTTGTGTTCATGAGCATTGGTAGCCCATTCTAATGTAAATTTGAGTCTAGTGGTAGTGTCTGCATAAATATAGTCACTAGCCTGTTCAAATATCTCCCACACATTGTCGGACTTGAATCTAGGATTTCCCACTACTAGTAGTAATCTAGCAAGGCCACCAAAGCTGTATATCTTCATTGGATGCCCTAAACTGAAGGTGTTGCATGCCTCCTTATACAATAAAAGGGCCTCCTCTAAATCTACCAATTCCCCCATTAGGTCAAAATGGGTACTCAACACATTTCCAAGATTGGTAAGGCTCAATGAGCGATCAGGATGTCCTACTGGTCTCAAGATCAGTCCCTCTCTGTACAGTATAATGGCCTCCTTCAGATCTGGCAATTCACCCAGTTGTTTATAACGGGTACTCAAGGTGTTTCCAAGATTGTTGAGGCTTGATGAGCGATCAGGATGGCCTACTGGCCTCAAGCTCAGTGCCTCTCTGTGCAGTGCAATGGCCTCAGCCAGATCTGCCAATTCACCTGCTTGCTCAAAATGTGTCATCAAGATGATTGCAAGATTGTTGAGGCTTGATGAGCGATCAGGATGACCTTTCAGCATCAAGCTCAATGCCTCTCTATACAGTGTGATGACCTCCTCCAGATCTGCCACTTCATTGAGCTGGATAAAATGGGCGCTTAAGACAATTGCAAGATTGCTTAGGCTTGATGAGCGTTTAGGATGGCCTAGTGGCCTCAAGCTCAGTGCCTCTCTGTGTAGTGCAATGGCCTCCTCCAGATTTGCCAATTCACCCTGTTGCTCAAAATAGGTCATCAAGACAATTGCAAGATTGTTGAGGCTTGATGAGCGATCAGGATGGCCCAGCGGTCTCAAGCTCAATGCCTGTCTGTGCAGTGTCATAGCCTCCTCTAGATCTGGCAATCCACCTAGTTTATTAAAATGGGTCCACAAGGCAGTTGCAAGATTGTCTAGGCTTGATGAGTGACCAGGATGGCCAACTGGCATCAAGCTGGATGTCTCTCTGTGCAGAGCAATGTGTAGAATAAACAAGTAGAGAGCGAGTAAAATAGAGAATAAGATTAATTTATTCCGGCTCCTGAACGCGAGCCTTTACCTAAGTACAAGACTACTGGAATATTCCTATGACTAGGAATTCGCTTATCTACTGTACTTAGTAATCTAATCTAGTATGTTCGGGAGTCGCCGAGTGGCTTCTCCCACTAACTACAACACTCCCCCTCGACTCCCGATTACCGCATTCCCAAGTGCTGAACAAGTTCCTGGTGATGCGGCTTAGGTAGTGCTTTGTGAATACGTCTGCGAGATTGTCGAGGGTCGCGCAGTATTCAACTGACACTTCGTTAGAAGTAATACAGTCTCGAATGAAATGATGCCGGATGTCGATATGCTTTTCTTTGATGGTGCGCATAGCTTCCGTGCCTGTTGCTAGAATTGGCATATCATCAACATGCACTGCCACAATCCACAGATCGTTGCCTTGCTGTCTGATGTATACACACTGGTCCGAGAACAGTCGAGTGAACCCTAGCTCCGCAAAAATTGCGTCGAGTAGATCGTTCCAGACTCGGCCAGCTTGCTTGAGCCCGTAAATAGATTGAGTAGCTGCAGTACTCGTCCCGTCCCGTCGTCGTATCCCGGCGGCTGTTCATATAGATTTCTTCTTTGAGCTCGCCGTTTAGATAAGCGCCGACGACGTCAACAACGTGAATCTCGAGATCATATTTGGCGCCGATCGCGAATAGCATTCGCAAAGTCTCCAGTCGTACCACAGGGGAATATGTTTCGAAGAAATCGATTCCCGGTATCTGTGAGAACCCCTGTGCGACCAGACGTGCTTGTATTTTATTATGTTGCCATCCGTGTCGCGTTTCGTACGTAGCACCCATTTGCATCCAACTGGATCGCGATCTGCAGGAAGCTCGACTTTGACGTAAGTGCCTAGCTTTTCCAGCTGTCCGAGTTCCCGTTCGATCGCTTCTTTCCATTTTGGCCAATCAGGCCGCGTCATTGCTTCTTTGATATCCACGGGATCGTCGTTACTAGTGATCCCGTCATGAGCACATATTCCTCGTGCTCGTCCTCTTCTTCCTCTGCGGCTTTGTCAACTGCAACGGGCGCCTGGTCCGTGGGTACGTGATGTTTCCATTCGCGTGGTCCGCGTGCTGCTGGATTATTCAGCAGGCGAAAGTTTGTTGGTGCGTGTTGCGCAATCCGCGTGCTCGGTGCTCGGGGCGTCGGAATTTTCGAAGGTGTCGGCGCTTTGGGCGCTTCGGCCGGCGGCACCGTTTCTCCCCTTTCTCCCCCTTGCCCCGCAGTCGGCTCGCTTTTTCCTGCCTCTGCGTCTTTCTCCCCCTCGAGCCGCGCAGGGGCCTCGAGTATGTGTTCTTCCCCAGTGCCCATAGTGATAGTTTTTTCTTCTTCAAATATAATATTCTTGAAGTTTGAACTTGCCGGGTTTGTGGGTTGTAGTACCTCCAGGCACGCGAATTGTCCGAGAGGCCGACAAATAACATGTCGCGCGACTTTGATTCCAATTTTCCTTGCTGCCCATCCTGCTGCAGTACCCAGCAACGCGTGCCGAATTCTCGTAACAACGATACGTCCGGTTTCTTCCCCCAGAAGATCTCATCGGGTGTTTTCCCATCGGGTAAGGCGCGCGTGGGAGACCGGTTTTTCAGGTACGTTGCGTAGGCTACTGCTTCGGGCCATAGGTACTGGGTAAATCGTGCGCCAATAGCATTGCGCGCGCGTGCTCGACCAACGTTCGGTTGAGTCGTTCCGCAATTCCATTCTGTGCGGAAGAGTGGGGTGCCGTGAGTTCCAATTTGATGCCGTTCTCTAAGAGGAATTTCAAAATTCCCTCGTTGAGATACTCGCGCCCATTGTCGATGCGAAAACGCTTCATCTTGCGTCCCGCCTGCGTCTCGATGTAGCTCTTGTAGTACTTCAGCTTTTCGAGTACGCCAGTTTTCCCTTTGAGAAAATGAACCATCGAGCGGCGCGACTTTCCGTCTGTGAATGACACGTAATAGAATTCGCCTCGGATTCCGCGCGTTCGGGCCGGTCCCCATAAGTCTGAAACGGTGAGGTCATCGATCTCCGCGATCTTCGTATCAGATTCTTTTGGAAATGGTGTGACATGCTGTTTAGCCTGGATGCACGCTGTGCATTGCTCTTCCGGCGCGCTCCCTTCGTCGACATTCATCCCCTCCACCATATTTTTCGATTTTAGCATTTTTATCGAACCCATATTGAGGTGGCCGAAGATTCTGTGCCAGGAGTCCCAACTTCGGGCATTGCCGGATACCAGCGCCATTTCGGGAAAAGCGCCCGAGCCGGGCTTCAGGTCCATGATGTACATACGACCGACTTTTCTCCCTTTAGCGATATTCGTTCCCGCGCGTGTTCGGATCATTAGGTAATCGTTTTCGAACGTCACCTGCATGCTGTTTTCGGTGATGCGTGGGATCGAGACCAGGTTTGCTACAGCGAGTGGTGCGTGTATCGCGTCCCGCAAGACGCCCTGCACCGACTTTCCTTCAACTTGAAAAGTGACTGGCACGTCACCGCGGCCAAGGGCCGCGATGGAGTGATTCCCTACGCCCCGAACAATGTCCCCGGGCGTATCTCTGTAAGAGGAAAAATGCGAGCGCTCTCGCACGATGTGTGACGTGGCTGCCGAGTCGGCGAGCCAGAGCGGCGGTCCGGCGCGATTGGTAAGCGAGTTCTCTGATGCGAAGGCGTATTCTTCTTTCTTCGGCGCTTCCTGCGCCGTGTTTGCCTGCGCTGTGTTCCCCCCTCCGCCGTTCTGCCTGCCCGTCCCGTTGTCACGTTTGCTCGAGCGGCAGTCTGCTTTCATGTGCCCTTTTTTCCCGCACGCGTAGCATGTGATATTGCGTGTGTCGAACTTCTTCTTCCTTTGTAGGCCGCAAGCGCCGTGTCAGATGATGGCTTCTCGGCTTTCTCCTTTTGGCGCTTGGTTTCTTCGAGAATACGAGATATGACTGTGCCGGATTTCCCGAGGGCTGTGCGATCTATTGACCGTATGTAAGGGTCCCAAGACTCTGGCAACGACGTCAGCAACGCCATGCCGAAATCTTCGTCTGAGATCTGATGTCCCAGTGAGTGCAGATCGCTCTGCAGTCCGCGCATCTTCCTGATGTGCTCCTCGACGTCTGCGCCTTCCGCGCATTCGGCTCTGAAGAAATTTCGCCTCGCGAGTACGAGCCCCAGCGTTCCTTTCGGCTGGTACAACTCCTCGAGTATGCTCCACGCGGCGGCGGCTTCTTTCTCGTCCCGAACGTATACCAGCAGCGGGTCTGCGACCCGCAGCCGAATTGCCGACAGCGCCTGTCGACTCTTCTTTGTCCAGACCCTGATCTTCTCGTCAGCGGCTTCTTGCACTTTGGCATCCGCTCCTGTCGCTGCCGCGGCAGGTTTCTTCGCCGTCCCGTCGACATAATCCCACAGGTCCGCATTGGTAAGTAGATCTTCGATCTTCATACGCCATACGGCGTAATTCTCGGTGCCCCGCAAGGCATCGATCCGGACTGTGTTGTACGTGCCGCTGCCGTACGTGTTGTCTGACATGGGTGGGAAGATTTCGGGGGTGATAGATAGGGCTGGTAGATAGTGACTGTATGTGATCAGTTAAGGGCAGGGCCCATAACCTGTAGAATAAACAAGTAGAGAGCGAGTAAAATAGAGAATAAGATTAATTTATTCCGGCTCCTGAACGCGAGCCTTTATACCTAAGTACAAGACTACTGGAATATTCCTATGACTAGGAATTCGCTTATCTACTGTACTTAGTAATCTAATCTAGTATGTTCGGGAGTCGCCGAGTGGCTTCTCCCACTAACTACAACACAATG